>OZ023262.1:94335975-94585975 GCA_964006375.1 Tillus elongatus
GACCACACAGGAGCGATCATAGTCAGTAGCGTGCTGAAGGTGAACTGGGACGGTTCGAAACTCCATTCCACGTAACCAAATAACAAATCCCTAAAAGTACAGTAAACAAATAAAGTGTCTATTTAAAAGAGATTACAGTGTAGTGCAACATTCCAATATATATATATATATATATATATATATATATATATATATATATATATATATATATATATATATATATATATATATATATATATATATATATATATATATATATTGCCCAGCCACTGTATTCTGCGTGCCTCAATTACCTGGAACACAGATAGTTCTCCATACATTTGATACACTTCCGCATTTGAACGCCTTTCTCAAATGCCATCTATTTTCTTGCTTCCGCAAGTTCTGCGCAGTCACTTCCACTCACTGTCGCTTCTCTATCTTTCAGTCTTTTGTTCATTGTCCATGTTTTACAGTCATATGTCAATGTTGGTCTTATCACGGACTTATATACTCTAAGCTTTGTCGTGTGCAAGATGTTTTTCAATCTAAGGAAGTTATTAATTGCTACTGCACATCTGTTGTCTTTTGCTATCCTCAGGGCAACATCCACATCTTCATCACATCTATTGTGTTTGAATCCGCCTAGGTATATGTTATTTCCAATCTCTCAAAGTTCAAGACACTCCCCCCTTAAACTTTCACTCCAAAAAGTCCACTATTAGTTTCCTTGGTCTTTGTGATTGTCATGTACTTGCTCTTGTCTTTATTTCTTTGAAGCCATGCACTGTTGGTACTTCCACCAGCTTCTAGTGATTCTTTTCAGTCCTTATCTATTCCTGGCGATTAAAAAATATGGTCCGCGTATGCAAGGCACTGATGACCCCTATCAAATACAGTCTTGAAGATCCTTAATATATTCATAAGAATATTTTGATAAAATTCGGTAGGTACCTTCCTTTTACTAGTGGCTTGGATAAGTTCATTAGTCAGGAAAATCTGACTAGGTTTTCAGGAAAAATGTTGGGTTTTCTTTGGGAAAATTTTTGTGTCTCCGAAAATAACAGAGCTATGACAACTAAATTTGGCATATGCTTTTCTATTATCAAACTTACCTTACACGCCGAAAATTCAAATCTCTAAGTTAAAAGAAAAAAGCCTGGACGCAGCAAGTGCGTTATGGCAGTGAATTTTCATAGAAATGATCTGGCACAAAATATTTTATTATAACTTTTTTTTATTGTAACTTATAAATCTAAATTTGGTGTATAGTTTACCTTTTATATCCTAAACCTACCTACCAAATTTGGTTATCATAGATTTTATATTTTTTAAGATAAAAAATGTTTTCAAATAATAACTCAAAATTTTTCAGGAAAACCTCGTCCGATTTTTCTTATTAACGAACTTGTCAAAGGCATTTAGAAGAGAAAGGTACATGCCAAATCCTTTTAAAATCGGCCCATTATTCTTTGAGATAAATTTTTTTTTCGAATGAATACTCAAAATTTTCGCTGAAAACCTCTACGATTTTCCTGACTAACAAACTTGTCAAAGTCATTTACAAAAGGAAGGTACATGCCAAATTTTATTAAAATCGGCTTATTACTTTTTGAGATAAGAATTTTTTTCGAATGAAAACTCAAAATTTTCCCGGAGAACCTCGTCCGATTTTCCTGACTAACAAACTTATCCAAGATATTTACAAAAGAAAGGTACATGCCAAATTTTTTGAGTTATCGGTGTGATACACACACACACACACACACACAAATATATATATATATATATATATATATATATATATATATATATATATATATATATATATATATATATATATATATATATATATATATATATATATATATATATACATATAAAAATTGAAACTGACCCCGGATATGGGTTCTAGGGGTCCTAGTTCGAGCTCATTTGCAAAAAATCTCCCCATTAGTGAATTTTTTCTACGAAAATTCACTAAAAAGTTATAGGCATTTGAAGAAAACATTTTTGAGTGTCACTGATGACCAGAGGAAAGCACGATGACAAAATATTTTGTGTGATTAGCAAAACCAATTGAATATTACATATAACGGTTAAGTTTTCTTGACGCACAAAGGTCAAGAAGTAGGAGAAAAAAATTGACAATTTTAAATTTGTCTTCTTAAAATGTCAAAGTCGCGAATTAAAAAGTCAAAATTTACAATTTTTAGACAACCAGTCTGAAACAAATACGGATTATGTAGAAACAAATGTCGCAGTTAGTATGTTTTACAAAGCCTTAAGTTTCAGCTTCAACCATCAATGTCCTTCATATATTCAAAAAATCCATTTCAAGTAAACCCTCTTTCTGATACTTTGACAGTAGTTTCAGCTATAGAGTTTATGGTTTAGTAGTCTATATTTTAGCCAATTTTCGTAGAAAAAATTTGTTATGGAGAAGACCACGACTTAGGAATTTTGAAAAGATGTTTTCAAATGAGCGCAAACTAGAACCACTAAAACCTATATACGGGTCAGTTTAAGTTTTGTCTGTTTACACATATACAGGGTGGCGCATTTCTATGACAAAACTAAACATATCCGTTATTATACAAGATATGAGCAAAATTATATAGTTAACTATAGGGCATCTCGAGCTTGCATCTTATACACCTAATCTTTTGACCATCACAGGCTGGCCCATAAGTCATTTGTCATACACGCTTTCTTTTTTGAATAGAACACCCCTTATGTTATTGCATTTTTGTATTTTCCGTCGAATGCTAATGCATGTTGTAAGGGAAAAATGATATCGTTCATCGTTATTGAGTTATTTTAATTGTTTTGCAACTTTTTGCGTTTTTGGCACATATCACAAACACATATTACAAATTGTGATACGGTGCTTTTACCAATAGATAGCAGAGCCCCATGCAAATGACGCATTAAGGGAGATTTTTGTTTGTATTACTCGTCGAAAAAATCGAGCTGCCGTATTCAGGCACTATTAAATAGTGCCTCAACTTAAAAAGATTTCCCAGACATGTTTTTAGTGTTTCTGTAAAAATCAGTATTTGTAAATTTTTGTGATATGCTGGTAATTAGTAATAAATGTTGAGTAAGTTGTTGTAAAAAAAGTTGTCAAATTTTTGTGAGAAATATAATATAGTGTAAACATCACTGATGGCAATTTCTTAAAAAAAAGGTGAATTTTAAAAAATAATTTTTTGCAAATTTTATTTTTTTTTTCTATTTTGGTCTTAAAGCTGTTTGTGGATAATTAAATCTTGGCAGATGTGTAAATGTCTTAAAGAGGTTCATTGGCCAAGAAAATCGGACCAGTTTTTCTGGAACTTTTAAAGTTTATTTTTGGAAAATATTAGTACTTCTTGAAACCCAAAGCTATTTTAATTAAATATGGTACATTGTTAGTACTATATAGGTTATACTGCCAACCAAATATCCTTCTTGTAAAAACAAGATATATTTACCATTAAAAACATTTTACGAAAATTCGCTACCATAACGCAATGACTGCGTCCAGACTGTTTATATTTTTAAGATAGTTGTCAAATTGATGTCCTACGTTCTGAATGCCGGCTTCTATTTATTATTTGTGATATATGTATCTTTCATTATATTCTTCTTAAAAACGAATAGTTCTACTGTTTTTTTTTTATAAAGGTATCTAAACTGACTTGTTGTCATATAGTCATCTTGGTGAATGATTCTCAATATTGGCATTATAGAATTTATTTCTGAGAACTTGTTTTTCTTATTTATTTATAGGGTATGCTATCTCTACTCGCCATAAAATTAAATTTTCTATCCTAACCTCTAAAAATATATAGGTGTTCTATTTGAAACAAAATAGCTTTTGATCATTGAAGTTTTTCTGATTTGCCATTAAATTTTGAACATACTGTATAAACGAGATCAATTATCCTTATACATTCTAGAAACCTAATAAATGTACTAGCCGCTAACAAAATGTTACTTCTTAATCATAAAAAATAGATGACAACGAATCGCTTCAATAATTCAAGGCAAATGAATAAGCATTTTAAAAAATCACAATAACTTTTAAACAATTGAAGATAGATAGGAATAATTCAGATTTATGTACACCGAATTTTACGCACAATCCAATTACTTAAAAACATACAGGGTGTTCCATTTAAAAATAACAAAGCTGATTGCTACTTCCGGATCGACTCCAAAATATTTTACTTCGAAATAGCGTTATGTCTTATATATGACTGCAAATTTTTGGAACTTAAATACGTTAATAACTAGAAAAACGTCTGACCAACGCATTTCGTGGTATACCCTGTATATATATATATATATATATATATATATATATATATATATATATATATATATATATATATATATATATATATCTATATATATATATATATATATATATATATATATATATATATATATATATATATATATATACAGTGTGTCCCAAACTGGATGGGATAATATTGCTATCTCCGTTATTATTAGAGATAGGAAGACGGTTAAATTAGCAATTTTTGTATAATTTCATGGTCGTTCCAAATATAACTTGTATTTTGCCCAGTCTCTTTTCGCTTTATTGAAAAACCAAAATTTGTCGATTTTTTTTTCCAATATTTAAGTAGACGTTGATCTGACATGTATCAGAATTGCACATTATCAGGACACTTTTTACAGAGTAATACTTTTGTGCTATTCTCAACTTTGGATTGTCACTTGTTTTTGAGCTACAGGTATCAACGTTTGTTTTTATTATGGCAGCCATATTGGACTTTTCGGTCAGGTGATAGCTTGTGAAAAGAGCTTTTCAATGATGTACAACATGCTTGAAGAAACTTGTAATTGCACTGACAATTTAGAGAAAACCCATTTTGAGGATAGTAGACTATGAAATCGAACAACAGAAAACAAATGACAAAAAAAGCAGTAAGCCATGGAGTCTAACAATAGAATTATACTTTTAACATAATTTTCCGTAATGATTCACGATAAAAAAATAGCAACTTTGAGCACACCAATGAATCTGCCCATTATTACAATAATATATAACATTACAACATTATCCTAAAAAAATGTTATAATTTAATTAAATATGTAAAAATAGTAAATAACTAAATTTACCAGCAGAAATTAACTAATGATTTCCGAAGGCACCTTTAAAAATTGTTTGATTTTTAAACGTAAGTCAACTGAAAAACAACAGAAGGAAGGTTGCTATGGATATAACACTATCGCGACAATTAAGAATACTGCCATTCTTAATTATCTGAACAATTTGAGGTGTTGCTTTGAATTTTGTACTAAATAGTTTGTTTCCTGTTTATTTTAAATATTATTCAACAAAATGTTCAGTAATGCACAATATTTTGACATGTTGGAATGTTATATTCGGTCTAACCGAAATACTGAGGCAGCTGCAAATTCATATCGAAACAACTACCCAGAAAGACGACAACCAAACACTAAAATATTTCTCAGGACAGTGACCAATCAATTGAACGACGGTAGCTTTCACGCAAAGAAACCACCAATGCCTAGAAATGAAGAAAAAAATAATGCCTTCTTACAGGTTTCAAAAGAAAACCCTCCGTAATCTGTTTGGTTTTATGGTGAACAAATTGACGTTCCAAAAACTAGCTAACTAAAATAAAGTCATTACCGTTCATACAAACCTACAATCGTAGAAGGCTTAGTTGACGATTACCCTAAGCGACTTTAATTCTGCAGATAGTATCAAGGACAATGTCAGCAAGATGAAAATTTTCATTTGGAAATAATGTGGACTGACGAATCCAGATTTATAAATTGTGATGTGCATAATAGCGATAATAGGCATTATTGGGCAAATAAAATCTCAATCTAAAGGAAGAAAGACGATTGCAAGACAGATTTGGTATTAATGTTTGGTGCGGCTTATTAGGTAAAAAAAAACTGTTATTTTTATTTGTAGATTAGACAATTAATTTAAAAAAAAACAGGTTGGTTCATTCTTTTTTGAAAATAATTTAACAGGTATCTTAATCTATTGAGAAACGATATCATACCAACAATTAGAAGACTTCATGATAATTTATGCGAGAGTTGGTACCAACAAGACGGTTGTCCAGCTCACAATAATAGGATCGTCAAAGAATTTTTGTACAAAAATTTTCATAGTTGTGTCATTTGTAACAATGGGCCGGTTTATTGGTGTGCTCAAAGTCCTGATATAACATCCATTGATTTTTATTTTTGGGGTCCTCTGAAGAATGATGTGAATTTTCGGTCCACCACAAAATATCAATGGATTACAAAACAGAATCACGGAAGCTATAAATCGTATTAACCAAAACACCCTCACCAGAGTTTGCAAGAATGTTTCAAAAAGTGCATTGAACAAAACGGTGGCCATATTGAACAATTTTCTATTTAGTGTATTTTGAAGTTTATATATTTTATTATCTGTTAAGTTCCGTTTCTAATTGTGTTGTTTTGTGGAGTTTAAGTTCCGTTTCTAATTGTGTTGTTTTGTGGAGTTTAAGTTTCTATTTGTTATTGCCTGGTTTCGTTATTAAACTGTTTCACATAATATTACCTAGCATTATTACCTAATTAAGTATTGTAAATTAAATCACAATATTCTTTTATCGTGAATCATTACAGAAAATGATGTTAAAAGTACAAGTCTATTGTTGACCAATGCTTACTGCTTTTTGAACACTTTTTTTGTCATTTGTTTTCTGGTATTGGATTTCATAGCCTACAATGCTCAAAACGGTTTTTCTCAAAATTGTCAGTGCAATTACAAGATTTTTTAAGCATGTTGTACATCATTGGAAAACTATTTTGAGGGGCTATCACACGGGCAAAGAATCCAATATGGCTGCCATAATAAAAACAAACGTTGATACCTGTAGCTCAAAAACAAATGACAATCCAAAGTTGAGAATAGCACAAAAGATTACTCTGTAAGAAGTTTCCTGATAATGTGCAAGTTTTAGACATGTCAGATCAACGCCTACTTAGATATTGAAGAAAAAAGAAAGAAACTAATTTTGTTTTTTCAAAATAACACGAAAACAAAAAGAGGCAGGGCAAATTACAAGTCATATTGTATTATTGTCATACACAGTGTTACACATGACTAGTTCGTACGAGACGGTCGGAGTCAAAAGTCGAGTGTGAAGAGAGCTTGAGTGAACATAGTGCGCGACAAGTACGACAAGAGAGTACCTAGATGACGCAGGGGTACTCAACGACGGTGTGACAGGCCATCCAGGACGACGACGACGATAACAGCTGGATCCCGTAACTAAAGACGATAGACTATTACTTGTCATTTAATTACTTCGTTGTTATGTTTATAGAGTTTTACAATATAGTTATAGTTAATACCGGCATAGTTTCAGTCTTAAAAGCACACACGACCTAAAACCTTACATATCTCTAGAAACGGGGACTTATTCCGGGATATACGTGAGTGTTCCAGGGATAAGACACCCTATAAAAAATTGGACCAGGTTTTGCGAGAAAATGTTGAATTTTCTTTAAAAAAAAATATTTTATCTAAAAAATAAAAAAACTGTGGTAACCAAATTTGGTAGTTAGATTTATGTAAGGCTAGATGTATTCTCACCATAATTATAATCGCACACCTATAAAGTAATACGGCTACGGTCCCAGCCCGCTACGACTCGTGAGATGTAAGACAGGGTCGCCATCTTGGTGCGGAACCAGGTAGTATGTTGTCACTGATAGAAAATGTAAACTATACACCAAAATTTAGATTTATATGTCACAAGAAAAAAAAAGGTTATAAAAAATATTTTTTGCTAGGCCATTTCTATGAAAATTCACTACCATAACGTCCAGACTTTTATTGTCTCGTGTCAATACACATGCAAATAAAAACGGCGAAGACCAACGCTCTATTTAATTGACTCTTCATCTTACATTTATTGATTTATTTAATTATCAATTGATTTATAAATATAATAATATAATAATAATATATTTATTCGCACCATCAATACATAAAAAATGTGTAGAACACGTCAACATTAAAAAAAAACAACATAAAAACACAGGAATTACAATTCAAAAAAAAAACTATACATCTATCACGATATTGATTACCAACGGCTACAACTTGTCAGCTAAAAAAAAATCCTCAATATTATAATAAGCCTTTGCCGCCAGAATATTCTTCAGTGTTTTTCTCATCTTTGCAGGTGGAAGCTCCTTTATCTGCACCGTCAGTTTGTTGTACACCTTTAGGGACTGCACCACAGCACTATTGTAAACAATACTTTTTGTAGTTTGTGGCGCAATTAACTGATCCTTTAAACGTGCTCTAGTGTTGTATTGATGCTGTTGTTCACAATATGATAACAAACTCCGGTTTTCCCTAACAAAACACGCACACTCCAATATATACAAACTTGGCAAGGTAAATATTCTGTTGTCGGGGAATGTTTTCCTACACAAACCCCTATAATTAAGATTAAATATGCTGCGGATAGATGCCTTTTGGAGCCTAAAGATTCTACCGGCTTCTATGGAATTCCCCCAGAACATTAGTCCATATCGAAGCCTTGAGTTCACATATGCGTAGTACGCCTCGAGGCCAGCACTAATACTACTAGAATCGGACAGAACACGCAGAGCATAACTAAAAGCTGACAGTATACCTGCCAGATAGCCAACATGAGCCCTCCAGTTCAACTGAGAATCAAGCTTCAATCCCAAAAACTTAACATCATCCTGCGTGCTCAGCGGTTCTGAGTTGAATTTCAGCGATAACTGGTTACCCCTAAAATAGTTAAATGAGATTAAATTTGTTTTGGTCACATTCAATTGTAAGTCAATTCTATTGTAGCACTGTTCTAGAATTCTCAGTGATTGTGATGCCTCATAAGTTAGATCACTATCTGAAGGAGCTCGCAAAACCAAAGATGTATCGTCAGCAAACAGGGTTGTCTTATGGGGCAATACTTCAGACAATTCGTTAATATAAAGTAAGGAGAAAACTGGCCCAAGGATTGAGCCCTGAGGCACACCTCGTTCCATAATCTTCCACTCAGATGCCAGAAATACCCCTGTCCTATAATCATTAAAAGCCACACATTGTTTCCTGCTTCATTGTTTGTACTTCATTAAATTCAGCGAGACCCCTGAAACCTAGCAATTCCAACTTAACTAACAGTGTGTTGTAGGACACGCTATTAAAAGTTTTAGATAAATCCAGTATCATACACATTGTGCTTTCACGCTTATTTAGTCCCTCTGTAATTTCCTTGACAACTTGAAATTTTGCCCTGTTAGTTGACCCTTTCTTGATATAGCCATTTTGATTCTCACTAAATATTTAGCGTTTCTCTAAAAAAGCCACTATTCGCTTGCATAGAAATTTTTCTATTATTTTTGATATATTCTAAATTAGTGAGATAGGTCTATAATTGTTAAGTAGATATATGTTCCCACTCTTATGTATCAGAATCACTAGTGAGTTTTTCAGGTTATCCGGAAACAATCCCTGAGCCAGGCATAAGTTAATGATATGTGCTAATGGCTTGACTAAAACTTCAGCACATTCTTTTAGCAGCCTTACTGGAATCTCATCAAAACCTACTGAATTGGTGTTTCTAAGTTCAAAAATTGTATTGTACACTTCACTTTCATGGCTGGGGTAAAAAAATATTGTGTCATTAACATATTTACTTTTATCTGTTGCTGGAGCATTGTTGGTGGTGATATTTTTACACACGTTGATCAGATATGTATTTATGTAATTTAACCGCTCCTGATCTATATCCCCATCTATAGTGAAATTTTTTAGGTCAAATATCTGCCCTCCTGAGCATCCAGGCACTTGCCTTACTATCTGCCACGTAGCTTTAGTCTTGTTTGTCGCTGTCTTTATGAAGATTGTGTTGTATGCTTGCTTAGATTGCCTGCAATCACTGTTCAAATCCCTAGCAAAGTTGTTGTATACTTCTTTAGAAACAGTGTTGTTCAATACTCTCTCATATAGCTGTCTTTTGATGGCACATTTTGCTTTAATGCCATTATTTATCCATGAACCCCTGTTTTTGTCATTCACAACTATCACTTTCTTCTTGAATATCCCATCCATCGCCGTTATAAAAGTCTTACTGAATGTACGGTAACTTTCAGTTACATAATTTTCCTCCAGAACTAGGTTCCAGTTAGCCTTTTCTAGTACATTCTTCATTTTATTAATCTTATCTGGAGTATACTATCTAACTTGTTTCTTCTGCTTACTTTTAAATATTGATTTTTGCAAGGGAAATAACAGCAATTGAGCATGATGGTTAGATAGAGCTGTCGCAATAACACTACTCTCATATACCGGGACATTGGTGTATATATTATCAATTGAAGTGGCTGTTGTATCTGTTACACGCGTTGGGCCAGTAACACACAGCTTTAAATTATAGCTATCGAAAACATCAAAGAGTCTTATAACTAGAGGGCTATCAACGCATAGTATTTCTACGTTAAATCACCACATAAACATATCTGCTTAGGCTTTTTTCTCTTCATGACTGACTCGAGAACGTCTTGCAAAATCGCTGAAAATTCAAAAAACTGATCAACAATTGTATGTGGCCTTCTATATACATTGATAACCACAATTTTAATCCTTATCAGCTCGATACTACTGCATTCAAATATAATTTCCTTACTTTTTTCTTTTACGAAGTCTATCTCGATAAAATCCATGCCATCCCTGACGAAGATACATGAACCGCCGTAACGCCTGCTGGATCTGGCGTAGCTAGAAGCCATTTTGTAAACATATATATATATATATATATATATATATATATATATATATATATATATATATATATATATATATATATATATATATATATATATATATGTATATATATAATATATATGTATATATATAATATATATATATATATATATATATATATATATATATATATATATATATATATATATATATATATATATATATATATATATATAGAGAGAGAGAGGGAGAGAGAGATTTATTTTAACTAGTTATATAACTCATTTCACTGGGTTTTACTTTTCTTTACAATACAACTTCTTCAAACGGTACCTAGAAATATATTCCTAATAAATGAAACTGGCTCTGGATATGGGTTGTAGAGGAACCAGTTAAAATATATTCTATTCTACTAAAATTTGCTGGAAAACACAAGATCATCACAGTAACTGTCGCTCGTACTTATTTAAAGGCTAATTGTGTTGTCTGTTTTGCATAACACCGTTCAGGTGAGTTGTTCACGTGACCACTGTAGTACTAGGGAGATCAGTCGCCCGATTCGTGATGCATGCCCGTCCTTATTTCCTCCTGAATATTGTATTAAGACAACTGGTCGGGCTGGCCGAAATAATTGCACTAGGAGTTGTTGTTTATTGCAGTCGATTACAACGGTATCGTGCAGCCGGCAGTTTCCATTTCACGGTGTTACCTAAGCCCTCTGCCGGCGCTATGCGTTATCCAAACTTCTGTTCTGTATGCAGACCAATCTGTTCCCAGTTGAGGACTGAGGAGCTCATGCATAATAATGAATTACATCCCAGGGGCAAATTAAAATTAAAGGTCTTGCGTCTTCAAAACTTTGCTATTTAGTGCAATGATTTTCGTATGCAGATTATGCCAGGCGTTCGCTTTTTCATCAAATCGGATAAAATACATACTTCGCCTGGGGACTTTAATTTTAGGATAATTAAGTGATGATTTTAAGAAGGTAATTAAACAGAATAAAACACACCGTTAAATAGGCTAAATATTAGTAAAGGCGCGACTAAAACTTTAACACTAAATATCGATGCTTCTTGCTTATTTCTTCTCTTTAATCAATTTCATTTCGCCGTTTTAGTATGAAACGTTTTCACCAAGTAAGGACAGCAACAATTAGTGAGATAAACTTCTGATCTATATAGAGTATTCGTGAATTTTTATTAAGTAAATTCACTAAAAGAAAGGTAACGATAGTGAGACTTTGGGCCCTAGAACCCAGAACCAAGCCCGTTCGAAATTATATATATATATATATATATATATATATATATATATATATATATATATATATATATATATACATATGTATGTATGTGTGTGTGTATTAGTATTTATTGTAACAGTAATTGTAGTATTTATAATACAATATCATATTATACAGGCTGGCGCATTGAAAACGAAACAGACCGATTTGCGTCTAGAGAAATATTTTTTTAAGAAACGCTGTAACACGTCAATTTTACTATTGAGGGGGACATGTTTTGACATAAAACTCAACTTTGTCACATCAACCACTTAAGGGTGGTGATAAAAACCCTTATATTTTAAATAGGTAACATAGGTCGAGTTTACATCACTTTAAAGCTCTTTCTTTTCTAAATTCAGCACACTAATTTTTTTTAGTAGTTTTATCAACTCGTTTAAAAATTATTCACAGTTGGAGTTGCAAGAACGTATTTCATTCATTCTGATAACAAATGCACCAATTAGTCCATTTTACATTTTAAAAAAAACTAAAAAAACAAAACCAAACGTTCCAAAATGTTTATTCAGTTAAGTAAGTTTTTAAATTGTTGACCACCAGCTTCCATACAAAAGTACAAATTTTGTTCAAAACGAGCTCTGACATTCTGGAGCATTTGTGGAGTTACTAAACGGCATTTTTCAACAATGCGTCGTCGTAATTTTTCCAGAGACTGCGGTTCTGTTGCGTAAATTATACTCTTCAAATGGCCCCATAGAAATAAGTCTGAAAGAGTAAAATCCGGTGATCTAGGGAGCCACTCAATAGCACCTCTACGCCCAATCAATTGTCCTGGAAACTCTCTGTTAAAAATTTCCTAACACGTTGTGAAAAATGCGGAGGCGCTACGTCTTGTTTAAACACTAATTGATTTTCTTGATAGCGATCATCATTTTCAACAATGTCAATTAGTAGAGGGTAAACGATATCTTCTAGTAACTCCAAATAGGTTTGGCCACTCAAATTTCCATCAAGAAAAATTGTCGATTAAACAGTCACCAAAAATGCCAGTGCAGACATTCATTTTCTGTGGAATTTGAATGTAAAATTCGTGAAAACTTCTTGGATTATTATCTGCTCAATAACGACAATTATGACATTGACTGTAGAGTTTAATAAAAACATACACTCGACTGATAAACAGATATTGAACAGAGACTTCCAGTTATCAGCTATTCATGCAGTCATAACTTTACATAACTCCAGCCGCGGATCAAAATCATCTTCATTCAGTTGTAACAAGATGAATTTTATACGGGTGAAATTTATGATGCTTCAATACTCTCTGAAGAGTTTTTCTTTTGATGTTTGAAACAGTGGCCAATTTTCTCGCGCTCAAAGTTGGGTCCGCAGCAATTTGTCCTAAAACTTCAATGTCAGTAGTTTCATTTCTAACCGGAAATACACGTTCAGAATCCCGTTTTTTGTTGGCTACTGAACCACTGTATCAAAACTTTGCAACTAATTACAAAATGTATTTTGTGTTAACATGTCTGTTCGGATGTGGTTCATTAAACAAATTTGCGGTACGGTTGGCACAGTCATCGTTTTTGAAAAAAAGAGTAATTATTTCAACTCTTTCTTCTACAGAATACACCATTGTGAAATTAATTTTCGATAATACTATCAAGTATCAAACCGACCGATAAACTGAAGTAATAAACCACATTTCTCTCAATCCGATAAGAAAAGTTCTGATAGTCAATTTTTTGTTTACAAACCAACAAAACGCTGACTATCAACACATTTCTTATCGGAATCAGTGAAATGCGTTTTTGCATCTTCAACTTTGAATAATTTCTAAACGAGTTAATAAAACTTCCAAAAAAATTAGTGTGCTGAATTCATTAAAGAAAGAGCTTTCAAATGCTGTAACACTCGACCCATGTTCCCTTTTTAAAATATAAGGGGTTGATGTGACAAAGTTAAGTTTTATGTCCAAAATAGAATGTCCCCCTCAATATTAAAATTGATGTGTTTCAGCGTTTCTTAAAAAAAATTCTCTGGACGCAAATCGGTCTGTTTTGTTTTCAATGCGCCACCCTATATATACAGTGTCCAAAATAAAATAAAAATTTATACATTTTCCATTAACTCATTTATCTTAGATAAAAGTTAAACAAAATAAAAATAATTATAAATTATAAATAAAATTATATAATGCTTGCAAAATCCAATAAGAAAAATGTAAAACATATTATAATGTAAACCTAATTGCATTTTTTTTGACAATGAAGAGAACTCCATTACTTGACCACATTCTTTCGAAGACATCTGTGATATTCTTTTTACTGTGCCACGCAAATGCTCTTACTATTCTTGATCTTATTAGTGAATTTTCGTAGAAAAAAATAACTAACAGTTTCAATTTTTATATGTTTATATATATATATATATATATATATATATATATATATATATATATATATATATATATATATATATATATATATATCTATATATATATATATATATATATATATATATATATATATATATATATATATATATATATATATATATATGTATCACACCGATAACTAAAAAAATCATGGGCGGATTTTGATAACATTTGGCATGTACCTGCTACCTTTTGTAAATTGCTTGGATAAGTTGGTTAGCCGGGAAAATCGGACGAGGTTTTCCGGGAAAATTTTGAGTTTTTATTCGCAAAAATTTTTATCTCAAAAACTAAAAGAGCTATGATAACCAAATTTCGTAGGTAGGTTTACGATATAAAAAGTAAACTATACACCAAATTTTTTATTTTGCAGTAGAGGAAGATATGGCACTGGAAAGAGTTCGCCCTTCATTACCGAGGCAAATGTGTTGTAGATTCTATGTTTTGCTAAGTTGCAAAGGTCGTTAAACACTGCATATATTGAGTCACGTGATATGTTGAGGCCACAATAGATATCTGATATACGTAAGGTGTTGTTGAATCATTTTTCTTTACTTCATCTAAAAAGTCCAACGCTGGTTTTGTCTCTCTACACGAGATCAGTATGTACCACGAGGTACCTACTAATCTATTTTTGGCAAATCTAAAGGAGACATCACCCTCGATGGAAAGCTTTTGTATATAGTAAAATAATGTCCAATTTATAGGATCATCAGTCCACAAAGCACATAATTTTTCGGAAACTTGATATTGTTTTAGGATATATTACGCTTAATAGATCATGTTTTTCTTTTATGTGTGACGACAAATTCTTCGTTTTGTATGTTCTTAAAAAATACACATCCGAGCTTTTGTGGGGGTCCTAGTTGATCTAAAATGAATTTTTAGTTACTCGTGATTATTTCTTGAATTTGGCGATAGTTTTGTAGGAGGTTATTACGTAGTAACATATTAAAAGCCGTGAGGTGCAAGTCCGTAAAATTTTTGAAGCCAGTATCTTCCATTATATTACCCAAAGTAAAGTATCGACTATTGAACCAAAGATTGGAAAAGTTCATTGATCTGACTTTCAGCAGCCGTGAGTTAGTTAGCGGAATATATCTGAGCTGTCTTTGTTGTCGGATAATCTCTCAAGTATATTTTTAGGTATCAAAAAGCTTTTAGCACATTTTTAAGAAAAGGTGATATATCGGATTGGTGTGGGGTGACTTCCATAAAGAACAGCTGCCATGACAAGGAAGCACAACGGTATGTTTGCAGCATATATTCAGTAATCAGATACAATCTTGGCGTTTCGCAACACGTTATAAATCTCATGCCAAACGTAAATCTAAACAACCTCACCCTTGAAGAAATATTTATTAACCCAAGACCACCGTATTGTACAAGAGAGCTTGTAACCTGTCTAAAAATGAAAATGGCACAGGTAAAATTTGCAAATTATACCAAAGCTTAGGCGCTATATATTGGTTTATGACTAATGCTCTGCCCCTCCAGAATATAGAGGAGAAAACGTTTTTCCGCTTGCCCGCTGTTCTGGCAAAAGAATCTGTGATGTTTTGTAATACTAGTTGATCCAAAACCAAAATGTCTACGTCATTACAAAAATATATACCTAGGATGCTAATGTTACCGGAAGACCAAGAAATACCGTGTGGTATATATAAGCATCCACTTTGTGAACCCAACCCGTAACCTTTATATTTTGTTATATTTAGTTGTGTGCCCGAAACTTTAGAATAACTCTCGTAACATTTAAAGAGTTAATATACGTTTGATGTTTTGCTAACACGTTAAAGCCATCCGCATATGCATTGACTTTAAGCAGATGTTCCTCATGTGATAATTGTAAGCTGAATCCTTGTAGTCTCTTTCTTATTATGTTTAAAAGCCGTTCTGTAGACAATGAGGAGATAATTCCTGAAAGCGGGCAACCCTGGCGTAGGCCAAGAGTATAGTTAATAGGAAAGGAGATTCGAGACATGAACCATACAGATGGCTTTTCGATATAAAACCTGGAAACACTTAAGATATTTGGTCCAAAATTGTACGTTTTTAGAACGTCAAAAAGTAAGTATGGCTAATACAATCAAATGCTTTTCTTTGGTCAAGAGATAATGGCACAGCTAGAGGACGCACGGTTCACAAACTTTATTAGTTCTGTAAACAGATGTAAACTACCACAGATGGAACGCCTAAGTAAACAGTAAAACTGGTCTTAATGAACTAAAGTGACTAGACGCTTTGAGAATACCTTGTAATCAGTTGACATTAATGAAACTAGACGCCAGGTATTTATGATTGTGCTATCTCGTTGTGTATATAATAATGTTATGATGGCTGTTCTTGCTGTTCGTGGAAATAGTCCATTACGCAAAGAACTGTTTAGCATTGCCAGCAACATATTTCCCAGTCTATTTTGGATTACAAACTCTTATTCTTATCCTTATTATACTCCAAAAAAATTATATTAAATTCTATGCAATCTGTCAACCCTGTACCGCTGTCATTTCGTTTATAGTATCTCTCTCAGTCTGTCAATTCCAGACGTCAATCGCCAAATGCCAACGCTTTATTATGGAGGCTCTTGTGGAAACAAGTGTGAATAAGAATAGGTTGTTATAAAAATAAACAACTTAAACAATAGAAATAAAAGAATTGTTACTGATAAGTTATAGAAATTGTTCAAGATGATCATTTTAGAGGCATCTATTAAATTTTCGATGATTTTCAGTAACAGTAATAAAATACGTGTCTCTAGTTATTTGGTTTTTTTTTCTTGAAAACGCCAAATTTTTTTTTAAATAACAGAAGCAAAAAAGTTTGAGAAATGAATTAGTCATAAAACTGAGCAATAGTTTTTTTAATCCGCTGACGGGTTAAAAAATTATATCACATTTTATTGGCGCATCACTCTTATTTAACCCATTTAAATGGTTAATTTTAACTCTTGTTATCTATCAATGCTCTTGGTAAACTGAGAACATGTACCAGGTTTCTCTAAGTTAAAGTGGTACTAAAATATTAATTTTTTCCAAATTAAAAACCCAACTTTAAATTCATATAATTTCTCAGGGGTGCGACTTAAGTTGCGTTGTATGACCATATTTTAGGTTCCCTTACATGCCCTTTCTTTGTGTCGGTTCTTATGCGAAGCATCTACATATACATAGACATATACATACAGTCTGGGGATAAAGTTTGGAACATAGTTATTCATAAATGCGTTATTTAACTTTTTCCACAGGCTCGGACAGGTTAATTTTATCTTTTCAATTGCCAACTTGTGACGTAAATGACCACCATATTTTTGCTGTTTTCCATATACCTGCTTACTACTTAAATAATGGTAATAAAATTGCCACCTGACAAGAATTTTTTCTTGAAAAAAAATTATATTATTTACTTAAAAAATGGAAACAAAATTTAATTAGAAATTAGAAATATTTGTGGGCGTTTTTATTTGGGATGAGTTTCCCTTGGAATAATGAGGCTTTCGTTAACTTTTCAAATGTAACGAACACTTGATTTTGTAATTTTTGTACATTGTCATGTAACTGATTGACAGGTGGAACAAGAAATAAAGGTAAAATCAATATTTACCCACACTCGTGATAATTTAGTGATTATTTGCTGTTCTCGGTATTTAGTTACCGGACTTATCGCAGTATGGATCTGGAATTTATAGAGTAAAGACAGTAATGTTAAGCTGTGCATTAACTTTAATTATTACCTGCCGTTTAACATAATTAAAAGTCTTAGTGCGGAACTGTAAATGTGCTAAAAGTAACCAATTCTAATTTGAATTAAAAAAAACAAAACATAAAGAATAGAGATATTAATGATGAAGTCATCAGGAAGCATGAGAGGTATTTGACCAACAAGATCCTAATATACCGCCAATTTGCAAGATCACAGTAAGCAAATTGGTTGGCAAATTTACACAAACGGGATCTGTAAAATATTTTTCTCGACAAGGTCGACCTCGAGTAAGTAAAGAAGTCAGATTGAATATATTGCTTGAATCTGAAAACAAATCCTTACTATTATACAAGGCAATTAGTCCTAAATAATAATGTGGACTAACCTTAAGTGGTAAAATCATTCAAAGAAGATAAGTATCATCCTTACAGTTTTGTGAAGAATTACTGTTACGCTGCGATGAACATCACAATTTTTTTATTAACATTCTCTTTTCTGATGAAGTAACTTTTTGCTTGAATTAGACAGTAAATCGTCTCAACCCAAGATATTGGTCACGGAAAAATCCTCATTGGACTCAAGGCTCCCACAGTCAACATTATTATTATTTCCATCCACACATTCGTGTGCATAGAAATAATCGGACGGCGTTTCATAGGGCCTTACTTTTTGATCGAAATCTTTCAGCAGGATGTTACCACGTTACCTAAATTTCTTGCGATTGAAATTAGGGCTAGTTCTGGCAGTACGTTTCCAAATAATCAGGAAACAAGTGTGACCCATCAAGATATTCAGGTTCAGCAAGACGGTCTCCGCATTTTTGTATAGACCACCGTCAATATCTAAATGCCACATTACCTTAAAGATAGAACGTCAAGGAGCAATTGAGTGGCCACCGATTTCCCCAGACTTGACTCCCTTGGAATTTTTTCAGTGGGATTCTACAAAATCGAAAGTTTATTTCAAAAGGCCAATGTCAGGTACCAATTGTTTTTTCAATAGCATATAAGTAGTAAGAAGGTCTATGGAAGACAGCAAAAAAAATATGGTCGTCATTTGAAAAAAAACAGCATTCAGAAATAGGTGACGTCATAAATGTAATTTTAGGTCACAAGTTCGCAATTTAACAGATACAATTGAACTGTCCGAGCGTTTTTCTTGAAAAAATTAAATAACGCATTTATGAGTTATGTTTCGAACTTTATCATCACACTGTATAGCCTACAACACAGAATATTGTAGCGCACATATGCAGATAAGATTAAGTGACTTCTCTAAAATATGAAAATTTCACTTAAAATAGTACCTTCTTGTCGAAATAGAGAAGTGTTTATGTAAACAATGCTTACATTTCCGCTTTGTTATGTAATAAAACTACCTCTAACAACAAATATAGCGTCTCAGTGTGCTTTGTCGCGTAGAAGCAGCTACTTCGCCAGAGGCATTTCTCGGGGATTATTGGATTTCGTTTTCACAGCGCGTAATATTCGAACAAAGCCAAATAAATTTTTATGCATAAGCCGTGTGCAATCGAACAATCAGATCCTGTAAATAAGTAAAAATGACTCAAGCGTTATACTTTGATATTATTTGGGCGAATGGGAATGGCAACCGGCAGCACATAAGGGCTGCATTATTTAATAGTTCTGGATGTAATTAGGACATCTCGCAGTCTGAGGCTGTAGCGCCGAGGCAGCAATCTTATTCCCCTAAGTCAGGTAGAAGTAACATGAATTTGCCGGGCCATTTCTCAACACGACGCGCGGTCTCTACTGGCCGCCACAGATTCTCCAGTACTTAGTCCCAGGGGCGAACGGCGGTTATTAATAATGTAGGCCTGCCTTGCTCGATGCTCGTCCAGTCACACTCGAACAACTTTATGTGTTTTCTTTCAGCCGGCCTCTTAGCTGATAGAATAAATATACATAATGAGGGAGCTTTTTGCTTTCCACCAAATAGACGAAACACGAAAAGGGTCAAACAGCTGACACGACTCCACGTATGCATGGAAAACTCTAAAGTTTTTCTCGTCATATTTTAGCAGCTATAAATTTATAGGGACAAAGGTCGAAAACTTGACTGGAGAATTTTCTCGCAGAGGGTTATGAATGCTATATAGTATGACGTTTACGCCGTAAAGATATTATATAATGTAATTTTGAATACGTCTGCTGGAAGATAGAACCGAAAAGAGAGAATTGTATCCGATGTTGCCAAATCATCAGATATTGATATTTTCTATGTATTAAACTCTACCGTGCTTTCAAACTGTCAGGGAGAGGTGTTATGGACGGGCTAGTGGTGGATTGGCCATTTATTTTCGTAAAAAATATACTCATTTTTTTCTTGACGTCTCTCACTGGTCGATTAGAGTTCTATTGAGATGCGATGTTATCTCATTTGTAGTAAACTTGTACTTAATTTAAGCCGTCCCTGTCCATTGTTCAATGCTTGGAACCGTTTACTTTTTTATTATGTAGTGTCATGGAAGCCTATTTCGACATTTCAGTATTAGTACAGGCAATAGAGGAGACCGTTACTCTTGTTTATAATGCACTAAACTACAGGAGTTATTTTCTTTTATAAATAGGTTCAGAATTACGTACTAAATGTAAAAACACAAAATCCTTACAAATTAGGAGGGCGGAAGTGCTGCCATTTTGAGAAAAACCGTTTCGGCCTATATCTCCGTAACCAAGCACTTTAGGCCAAAAATGGTAATAACCTTTATTGTAGATAATTGCATTTCTCATCTTTCTTGTTAAATCTTTTTTATGCATCACTCACCGTTTACAACTTATACGACTATTAGCATTCATTTATTGACTTTTTTACCTATATCTTGGTTATTAATTGTTCAAGAAATAAAATGCTTATAACTCAACTTTTCAACCGATAAATTTCCTACAGTTTTTACAAAAAACTTTTTTTCTCAAATCAATACTTTCAAAGTTATAACGCGTTAAATGTTGCACTTTTCAATCGACAAATTTTTCTGGAAATATTTTAGTAAAATGAAGGACAATGACGGTTGAAGCGAAGAGTTCAGGCTTTGTAAAACATTCTTCTTGAGACATTTTCTTTCCATAGCTTATATGAGTTTCAGGTTCTTTGCGTAAATGTTGCCAATTTTGACGTTTTAATTCGCGACTTTGACGTTTTGAGGAAAACCCCAAGTTATTTTTCTTTAAATACCTATAACTTTTTTGTCTTCGAAGCAACAGATCTAAATTTTGGTAGGTAATTTACCTATAATGACATAAAACCGTGTACCAAATTTGGTTGCCCTTACTTTGTTATTTCCGGAGATTTTTTTTTTCTAAAGAAAATACAAAATTTTCCGGGAAAACCTGGGCCGATTTTCTTAGCTAACGAAACTGTCCAAGCCACTTACAAGAGGAAGGTATTCACCAAATTTAATTAAAATCGGCCCATTATTTTTTGAGTTATCCGTGTGATACACACACACACACACACACACACACACACACACACACACACAGATATATATATATATATATATATATATATATATATATATATATATATATATATATATATATATATATATATATATATATATATATATATATATATATATAAACATATAAAAATTGAAACTGAACCCGGATATGTGTTCTCGGGGGCATGATTAGCATCTAATTGAATTTTTTTTTCAAAATTAAAAAGACGGGGTCTCCTCATTAGTGCATTTTTTTAAAATAAAATGCACTAATATTAATTTGAGAAAAAAAGTTTTAAGTAATAGTTCTAGAAAATTTGTCGATTGAAAAGTTAAGTTATAAACATTTTATTTTTTAAACAATTATTAACAAAGATATAGGTAAAAAAAGTCAATAAATGAATGCCAATAATCGTATACGTTGTAAACGGTGAGTGATACAAAAAAAAATTAACAAAAAAGATGAAAAATGCAATTATCTACAATAAAGTTCATTACTATTTTTGGTATAAAGTGCACGGTTACGGAGATATAGGCCGACACGGTTTTTCTCAAAATGGCGGCACTTCCGCCCTTCTAATTTGTAAGGTTTTGTGTTTTTACATTCAGTACGTCATTCTGAACCTATCTATCAAAAAATAACTCCTGTAGTTTCATGCAGAAAAAAATTCTCTATTGCCTGTACTAAATGTATTTGTGGAGATTTAAACTGTCCTTTAGGCAGCTTGGTAGGGTTACGGTTGATGAAATTTTTGAGAATTCTAATCTGAACGGGACAGACTCCCCGTCTTATTTCACCTCCCATAACACTAATGCTAATAGCGTTATCAATATGTTTTGGGTTACAGTAAATTCTCTAGACTCGGTTACTTATTTTGAGGTGTTGGATACTGTGGTAGTTTGGTCGAGATGTCTTCCCATTTGGACTCATAGAAGGATCACTACTCACGATTTTGGTTGTTTGGATCAAACTATTGATAGAAAAGAGCGACTGGTTTAGAGGTCCGAACGCTCGGAGTATAGCACGACTCACTGATGTGTTGTGCAAATGTAGCACGCATATCTCCAGATGCCAATAATGATTTTTCAAACTTTAAAGATACCGTACAAGATGCTTTAGTAATGACCCTTACTAGAAAAGCTGGTGAGAGAAGGTTTGCAAAAGCATGGTTTGACTGGGAGCGATTTAAGCTGAGAAATTTTAATCGCTCACATCCAAAAACTTTTAGAAGGAATGGGTAATGGCTGTAGCAGTGAGCACAAACGTATTTATTTAGAGCGAGGTCCATATATTTCCGCGCGATTCGATATAAAAGTCTTCGTACTTTGACTCCTATTACGAGTCATTGGCAGTCCCAACAGTCACCAACGATCTGATATTTTTCGTCGGAGGCAATCTAATACTTGAATCTGTAATGGATCTGTCAGAACCACAAACCGCGCTGTCGAATATGGGGAGTAGAATGGCGGCGGGATCTGACAGTATCTTTAATAAATTTTTGAAACACCTCCTTAAAACTGGTAGGCTTATCTGACCTCACTATTTGACAAGCTATTTGACCTGGGATGTATGCCTGAATCTTGGTTCTAAATCATTTTGTGTATGCTTCACAGAAATTGTACTCTAGATAATCCTTCCAACTACAGATTAGACTATCGCGCTTGTCAATGGTACCGTTACATTTTTTACACAAATACTCTTAAATAGAGTGTTGCGCTGGTCTGTAGGTGCAGACATATTACTTGAGTGCCAGCTTGGTTTTAGAAATAATCGAGGTTGTATTGGTAATGTTTTTACAGTTACTTCCATTATTCGGCTGCGTCTAAGGCTGCCTGTTCGGAGAGTATATGCTGAGTTTATTGAATTCAAGAGAGCGCTCGACTATGTCTGTCATGATATTCTGTGGCAGAAGCTTTACTAGCCTGAGGTCAGCAGTTAATTTTTTTTGTCAGACGTTTATATAACAACGTCATTGTAAATATTAGAATCGAAAGCGCCTTTACGAGACAATTCAGGGTGAGCAGTGGAATTATGGCGGGAGAGGTTCTAAGTCTTTTTCTTTTTGCTCTATTCATTGCAGATATGGAGTCCTTCTTTTGTAGTAGAGGTGCTAAGGGTGTTAGTATAGATGGTACCAACGACGTCGTGATCCTGCTTTATGCTGATCTTGTTATATTATCGGACTTCCCTGTTGATTTAAATCGCAGGTTGAAAATACTTGAGGAGTTTTGGTCCGCAAACATCCTAACTGTAAATAATGCAAAAACTGAGATCATGTGCTTCACTACATCTGGAAACACTGCAAATAAACTACAGTTTACTTTTGGAGGCATATCTTTGGATACAGTACATCAGTATACATTTCTTGGCGTCCAATTCTCTTCTCCTTCCCTGTTTTTTCTATGTCCAAAATAGAAGGCAAGTTGAAAATTTCGGTGGGTGCCATAGTTTGTCTTTTAAATGGTACAAAAATTGTTGATCATCTGTCAAAAGTGCGTCTATACGACTCTGTTATTATGGGTTTAATACGCCACTGTTTACGCATTTGGGGTCTTCGATATTGCAATACATTTTAGAGGGTGCAGCTTGGTTTTATTACGTATCTTTTCCACCTCCCGTGATCTACAGCCGACACAGTGGTCGGGCTTGAGGTTGAAGCAATTCATATACTCAACACTGGTATTACCCTAGCTTTTGGATGACTAAGCTTTTTGCGATGGATGATAGTCGTTAACCTAAAAGTTGTCTCAAACGTATGTTGACCCTTAGTGATGCTCCTGCTAAATATAACTGGTGTGCACAGACTATTGACTGCTTAGACATCTGAACATAGCGTTTATGTGGCAAAATGTATCCTTCTATTGGCTAATCTCAAATCATGCTGTAATTCTGCAAAAGTCACAGGACAAGCTACTTGAAAACGACCGTCAAATAGGCGTCCTCTTATACAATTATGTACACTCAACTGACATTTGGGCCGCATTTTTTCCAGGCTCACCTCATGTTGGGTTTGTCTTCTAGCTCAGTGTATATCCTGGCTCAGTTACGAACCTTTTTGTAGATTTTTCAAGTTAACAGCTAACGGTAGTAATCACGTAAATAATCTTGTTAGTTTTTTTACAGCCTGTAATATGAATAAACCAGAATTTGTAGAACACATCCTGTTTGAGTGTCCAAAATTCGACAATAAAAACCTTGAAAGATTACGATGGCCTGGCCTGCCTGTTGTCGGGTACAAATAGGCTCGGATTAAGGGCGCTCTGCACGTACATTGCCAATGTGTGCAAGATTCGTTACTTTATTATAAAGAAAAATTTTTTTTTCGGTTGTTAGTTTTGTAGTTTATATAAATTGGTTTAAATACAAAAACTGTTGTAATTTTAGAATAATTATTTAGGTTAAGTGATCCAAATTCTCGTTACAAGTTTTATCTTACTACAAATAAATTTTCATTTGATTTCATTTGAACTTTACTGTGCTTTCAACAAAATGAAAGTTTAATTTAATTTTCAAAATAAGTCCTTTGATTTGATTATTTAAAACTACGGATTCTACAATCCAAAGGGCATATATGAGGTTTATTATACAAAATTCAGTATTCTATAAATCCCAAATGATTGTTACATTTTAATATCTGGCATCAAGCGATACACGAAATAAGAAACTGGATATACCACTTCCAAGAAATGTCACAGTAATTTGTATAAATTCTGCTATTTACATATATCCTAGAGATCTTAGAGCATCCTGGAATATAGGTAGCGGCTGCACAACTGTTCCAAGGAGAAACACAGTATATGCATTTTTGGTAAAAATCTGCAATTTCGAAAATTTGTAGACACTTGGCCATTCATTACTAGATTTCAGTCCGAATTATGCAGTATTTATTAGGAATCTTAAAATATTCATTTGTAAAATACAGTATTTACAAGCTTTGAAATATAAACCGAATGTGAAAACACAGCATATGCATAAAAAGGCCGGGAGGCTTCAAGTGCATTCTAGTAGTCAATTTTCATTCAGTAAGGTATATTATTAAAACTCATTCTTTAAATTAAAATAGACCGCGGAGATCGGTTTTAGAGTACCAGTTAGCTACGACTTGAGTAAATTTCTATTTTCTATGGAGCCAGAAGATTATAATTTTTAAGAGATATATGTAAGTACTGCAAGTCTATTTAAACAAATTTGTTACAAATTTCATTAAAGTTACAAAAGTTTTATTTATTAAATTCTAAATTTGGCAGATATTTTTCCTTATTAATTGCTTTGACGGTTTTGTTTTAGTCAACCCAATCTAACTAGTTTTTGCAAAAAAAAAACCAACAAAAAAAGGGTTTTTTAAAACCAGTTTGTGATTAGCCGCGAGCTCATTATGTTATTTTTATTTAATTTAGTACCCACGCTACGTTTACATAGGTTCATTCCATAGCCCGTTTTAGATTCAAGTTCTTTGCCTAAATGTTGCCGATTTTTGAAGTTTTAAATCGCAACATTGACGTTTTGAGGAAAACCCCAATTTATTTTTCTTTAAATGCCTTAAACTTTTTTGTCTTTACACATACAGACCTAAATGCTGGGTGATTTACGTATAATTGTATAAATCCGTGTACCAAACTTGGCTGCCCTTGCTTTCTTGTTTCTGGAGATAAAAAATTTTTTCGAAAGAAAACACAAAATTTTTCGGGAAAACCTGGGCCGATTTTCCTGGCTAACGAACTTCTCCAGGGAAGGTATTCACCAAATTTAATCAAAATCGGCCTATTATTTTTTGAGTTATCGATGTGATACACACACACACACACACACACACACACACACACACATATATATATATATATATATATATATATATATATATATATATATATATATATATATATATATATATATATATATATATATAAATCGAAACTGACCCCGGATAGGGGGTCAGTTTCGATTTAGGGAGCCTAATTAGCGCTCATTTGAAGAATTGTTTTCAAAATTCAAAAGTCTGGATCTCCTCATTAGTGAATTCACTAAAAGTAAAGAAAGCAACAAGTACCTATATATTACAAGTACCTACTGTATTAGTTTAAAGTAGGTATATTTCTTCTTGAAGTAATTTTGTTTAGCTTTAGTAATACAGTACCTGCATGCATTGATTAAGAATCTGCATCTGATAAACACAGCTTGATTTAACGATTACCCTCTTATTTGTTTCATTGGATGTTAGGATCATAATATAGTACAGTCGATGGCTGAGGGTATTTGTTAAAGATAGGTTAAAATTAAAAGTTGGGTTATTAGCGAGTTTTTTGTTTAAATCCGCTAATGAGGAGATCTGTACTTATATATATATATATATATATATATATATATATATATATATATATATATATATATATATATATATATATATATATATATATATCCGACCGATAACTCAATAAATAATGGACCGATCTTGATCAAATTTGGTGGGTAATTTCCTTTTGCAAGTGGCTGTCGGTTTAGTTAAGTTGATGCTTTCGCTATAGGTTTAGTGAAGTTTATGGTTTAACGGTCTATAATTTTTAGCTAATTTTCGTAGAACAAATTCGTTAATGCATTTTTTTATCGAAATATGATGCGTTTGTAAGAAAAACATCTGGACGCAGTAAGTGCGTTTTGGTAGCGAATTTTCGTTAAATCCTTCAAATTTCAATAACTCAATTTGCTATTAACGTTGTCACATGTGAATTTTCTGGAGAGTAGCAATGAAAGGCATACATGTTTTTTAAGCCAATATAATATCAGCACATTGGTCATTAGCATGCGAGCCTATACTGTACACTACACATCACTTTATTGCATATGTTGCCGATCGTTGCTGCATATCTTCTTTCTTTTATTAAAGATTAAGACCGTGTGGCTCCACAGTTGAGCAAAATTTCCCTTTTGTCTTGCTGTTGTTCCTTTGGGTGTAGCTTTGATAATATCAGGAACACTGTCGTCTCCAGTACATGACCTAAAACTAAATAATTACATAAATACAGGAATATTAGGGTCTTCTTATTATATATCTTGCTTTTGTTTAGTTTGTGGTCATTTGTTTCTATCAAGTGTTGTTCTGAAAACATTAATTATAAATTGTTTTGTTTATCTTTTTCAATTATCCTTGACATATGTCAAAGTAAGGTTTTGTCATTCTTGTTAATAAACAGTTTTAAATTTTGAATTAAAAATTATCAGTTTTCTCTGGAATTTTATTATCAACTTTCAAAAAAAGGAGAAAATTTTCTTCTCGTTTTATTTCAGTCTGCACCTAACTTTTGTAAAAGCCTGTTACTTTGAGTAGGTAAGGATTTAATTTCTTTTCTAGTAAAAATTAGTCTAATTGTATTTTAAAATACAGTTGCAGGTTTTTTCTGGGGGCTAGATTGTTGCTGAATGGTTTCTGTCTATTTTGTGCCTGTTATAAACAAATTTTTATGGTGTAAAGGTCTACCCACCTATATAACAACTCTAGGTGATTTTATAAACCAATATCAGTTAACTAAAATGGTTATAACTAGCTTCACAGCAGCAGAAGTACCTCCTCAAATCACAGTCTAGAGGTAACAATGGAAGATAATAAAGATTGAATTTCTAGTAAGTCCAGAATCCGTAATTAATTTTTCTATCCATCTCGAGCTTGAGTAAAGCATATAGCAGTGGTTGAAAATCCATAGTTCTGAATATCTTAAAATCAAAACCAATCACACAGCATTAGAAAATAGCCTAATTATTTCCTTTAACTAAATATAATAGTCAATATTAGTTACCAATTAAATGCGTTACAATTTCAATAGCATCTTTAAATTTGTTATAAGCCTTTTGTACGTGTTTGTTTTATTTAAAGTACTAATATCCTTCTCTTTTTGTAATTCACAAACAATTGACTATTAACTAGCGTTTAGCATTATTTGATTATTTAATTATTTAGGCTATGATGAACTGTCATTTGTCATGTCAGTGTAGTTCCAACGGACATTAGAATCTTAGATGATAGTTCAAAAGTAGATAAACTCATTTTGCTTTAGTGTACACTGCACGAGGTAAATTGTAGCTCACACGTGTACACTGTGCGACATAAACTTGTAACACCTCTGTGAACCGAAGCAAGGTATACCATGCGAGGGGAAATTTAATTTCACGCAAATACGTAATTTCAAATTTAGTTATAACGTAAATCTCTTTAAATAGTTATATAACCAATTATTTTTACTTTTGATTTTACTCATAAATGATAATTATATTTTCATTTACCCATTTCTCATCATGTAATATGTCTATATATTTTTACATTACTATTAAAATCAATGAATTTTCTTTCGTGTTTTCATTAATTTGTAGAGTTTAGGAAGTAACTAATTTGAATCAATTGTCACATTTAATTGACTTCAAAAAACTCAACAGGTGTGTGCTATAAAAAATGTGTGGCTCCCCATCTTCATTTAAGAAACATTACACATGAGAAAGGTAAGTCCGACCATCTACCCAGTTGCCTCCGACTATAGAGCTGCCGTATGCCTTATTATTTTTATTTGATAAAAATCCGTAACGTAAGCTTTGTTGGTTAGGAAACGAAAGTTTAAGTTTATTTTCGGAAAATGTTTGTATATTTTCAAACCATAAGTAATTTTGATAAAATATAGTACATTGTTTCTACTACATAGGCTATACATCAGATTGATGACTGCTTGCATTTGCTATTAAGAATATGTTTATTGAAATTCATTTCCATAACACACTTGTATCCAGACTTTTGAAAAATGTTTATATATTTATAAACAATAAAGTTATTTATGAAATATGGTACATAGTTTCTACTATATAGGCAACCAAGTTTCATGCCTGCTTTCATCAAAGAAAGACATTTGCTATTAATATTATTTTAAAGAAAATTCGCTAACATAACGCACTTACTGCGTCCAGACTTTTATATTATTTACCTACCATTTGTATCAACCTTAGAACATAGGTAGTTGTTTTACATTGCAAGGTATTAGCAGATTAGCGGAGTCGATTTTGAGGTTATACGCGAAGCGCACACGATTCTCTCATGTGTGCTGTCAGTTGCCAGTTAGCAGAATAACTTTTAAATACCATGAAGAATGGGAAGGCTAATGTTGGAAAAGCAGAATACACTTCTAACAAGTCATTTAAATTCTAATACTTTTAATGAGATAATAATTAATTTTTCTACACATGAAATAAAATCTCCATTTATCTATAATAAATACCTACAACTTTCCCTCTATTGTGTTACTAAGAACGCATTAACATGAACTTTTCGTAAAAGCCAGATTAAGTAATAATTACAAGCATTTAAAGCGCATTTGCCTCTTAATGTATATTCAAGCACAAGTTTCTAATAGATTAACAATAAGGCATTAGTCTAAAATCCCAGCTTTCTGTAAAAACAATATTTATATTTTCGGAGAAGGAAAATACCCCATTATAAACCAATAATCTGATAAAATCATAAAACTTTCTTTTAATTTTTAGAAACCGATCTTTGCACCGCCCACTAAAAACACATTAAGTAAGGTCAACTGTTAGGTAACCAATCACAAGCCTCCTAATAGAGTTTATTCCTGAAGTAGACAATAAGCAGTCTTCTCTTATATACGTTTGATTTCTTACCTTTTTGCTTCGAAGTTAATAAGAACTCTTGCATAAGAAAAATATGACAAGTTTAACCATAACTTCTTCATTTTTCTTATTTCAATGCAAGCTCATTCGTTCCTTCATTCGTAAAGAAGAGTTTGTCGTTGGAATTCTTCATTTGGTATCTACTTTTTCTCGCCAATATTCAGATTGGCTTTCTTTTAGAAAGTTTTTGAGCAACTAATACTTTCGCAAAAAGATCTGTCAAATTAAAAAAAAAACTGTTCTATTTGAGAGGTGCTCTTTCAGGTGAGCCTCTAAAATTAATTGATGATTTAACTATAGACGATAGTATTTTAGATGTAGCCTTGGAAATTATTACAAAGCCCTATGAAATTAAAACGCCTATTCACAATATGTTACTTTCCGAATTGTACAATTTAAAAGAAATAAGCAAACCATGCCCACACACCTTAAGAGAGGTATCAGCCAATACCTTTCTAGTATTTGAAATTTAGAAATTGGACACTATTAGCTTCAATTTTTATTTTTCTGATTAGGAAAAAACTTGACTTTGCGCAATTAAAGACATCAAATTCCCTTCCAACATTAGACGATTTATATGAATTTTTACAAGATAGATGCACTATTTTACAGGAAACTGAGATTCCTTCTAAGTCAAAACATATCATTAAATCCTTTTCTAAACCAGCTAAAAGCTATTCTCACATTGGCACATGTGATATTTCAAAAAATGGTAATTCTTGTTGTTGTAAAAATCCTTCCGATCGTATTTACTCGTGTGAGCAATTTAAAAACCTGACAGGTTTAGACAAAAACAAATTTGTTAAGTCTATCCATTTGTGTACAAATTATTTAGGTGGTCAGCACATTGCAAGTCAGTACAGATCTGTCAAAGTATGTAACATTTGCTCTAAAAAACACCATACATACCTACATATAGACTTTACGACGTCAGCGAAATATTCTAATATCTCAGACGCCAAATTCCATCATTCCACTGTACAGAAAAATATAAAAAAAAGTCTGGACGCAGCATGTGCGTTGTGGTAGCGATTTTTTTTTAAATATTTTTAATAGAAAATGTCTTTCTTTGATGAAAGCAGGCATCAAACTTGGTTGCCTATATAGTAGAAACAATGTACCATATTTCATCGAAATAACTTTATTGTTTAAAAATATATAAATATTTTTCAAAAGTGTGGATGCAGCAAGTGTGTTATTGAAGTGAATTTCCATAAAAATGTGTGCAATAGCAAATGCGAGCAGGCATCAATCTGATTACCAGTATAGCCAATGTACTATATTTTATCAAAATTACTTATGGTTTGAAAATAAACAAAAATTTTCCGAAATAAAACTTAAATGTTGGTTCAACAAAGCTTACGTTAATAGCAAATTGAGTTATTGAAATTTGAAGGATTCAATGAAAATTAAGTAAATTTGCAGATTAGCTCCCGAACGCTTTTCAAAAAATTATTTTCAGAAACATTACTAGGACCCCACCTGGATGCACAAACCACAAGAAAAATTTCTTGTTCACACACCCCAAGGAAGTTACGGGACTGGGAGTGAATAGGGGTGCTGGGCGGGGTAGGTAGTAAAAAGGAAATAGGAGCAGGAAATGCAAAGAAAACAGCTTGAAAGCTGTTTATTTGAAGCCATATCCCCAATTAACCCTGCCTACCCTACACAGCACCCCTATTTGCCCCAGGTCACGTAACTTCCTTGGGGGGTATGAACAAGAAGTTTTTCTTGTGGTTTATGCAACGAGTAGGGAAGGAAAATACCTACGACGGATCAGACCCCCCCCGGGTTGACTTACGGCAGGGGTGGGGGTTGGGGGGTTGCTGCTTCGTCGTGGGGATTTTCCTTCCCCCTCGCGTGCATACAACCGCACTCGCTGCATAAACGACAAGAAAAATGTCTTGTTCCTACCCGCCAAGGAAGTTACGGCACCTAGGAGGCAGGGGTGCTGTGTGGGGTAGGCATGGTTTAAGGAGGATATGGCTTCAAGATGTAAAAAAAGACAGCTTTCAAGCCCGTTTTCTTCGAATTTTCTGCTCATATTTCCTTTTTACTACCTACCCCGGCCAGCACCACTACTCACTCCTTATCCCGTAACTTCCTTGAGGGGGTGTGTCCAAGAAATTTTTCTTGGGGTTTGTGGATCCATGGGGTCCCTAGGCAGGCTTCTGAAAACAGTTTTTTGAAAATCATTAGCGAGCTAAACTGCAAATTTACCTAAAATTTAATACCAAAACGCACTTTTTTCTTACAAACGCATCATATTTCGACAAAAAATGCAAAAATGCATTAACGAATTTGTTCTCCGAAAATTAGCTAAAAAAATTATAGACCGTTAAACCATAAACTTCACCAAACCTGCAGCGAAAGCATCAACTTAACTAAATCGACAGCCAAAGCATCAGAGGAAAGGTCAAAGCATCATAGGAAGGGTCTATTTGAAATGAAATTTCTGTAAACATTTTAGTAAAATGAAGGAGAGTGACGGTTAAATCTGAAACTTAAGGGTTTGCAGAACACTCTTTTTGCAACACTTTCTTTTGACAATCCGTATTTGTTTCACATTCTTTGCCTAAACATTGACAATTTTGACGTTTAAAATTGCGTGTTTGACGTTTTGAGGGAAACTCCAAAAATTTGTTTCTTTAACTGCCCATAACTCCTTTGTCTTTAAAGCTAGAAACTTAAATTTTGGTACAGAATTCTTACTCTATAATACAAATACGTGTACCGAATTTGGTTGCCCTTACTTTGTTCTTTCCGGGGATATGAATTTTTTTAGAAATAAAACACTAAATTTTCCAGGAAAACCTGGTCCGATTTTCCTGGATAACGAACTTGTCCAAGCCACTTGCAAAAAAAGGTACTAACCAAATTTTATCAAGATTCGTCTATTATTTTTTGAATTATCGGTCGGATATATATATATATATATATATATATATATATATATATATATATATATATATATATATATATATATATATATATATATATATATATATATATATATATATATATATATATAAACACAGACCTCTTCATTAGCGAATTTTTTTTTTAATAGTTAAAATGAAAAACATTCCACGCCTGCAAAAAACGGGCGGTCACCCACTACTTTACAAACTTTAGATATTCTTATTACGAAACATTCTAATAATAACCCTCCTACTCCTTGTTAGCACACTGCTCAACCTTTGCCACATCTGTCCGCAAAAATTCACATATTCTTATAGCTACTGCAAAGGTTATTGTATTTTTCAATCAAGGCTTTCCGTTTGCAGCCAAAGCGCTTCTAGACAGCGGTAGTCAAAACTCTTTTATTTACGAGGAGTTAGTTGAAAAATTACAATTGACCAAACAGAAAAAATACTTAAAATTTCCGGCATTTCTGGATCACTTTCTTGTGCTGATAAAATGGTGAACATATCCATTCATTCATTTATAAATAAAAATTGTGCTTTGAAAGTACCCTGTGCAGTGTTTCCACGTATAACTTGCAAACTTCCTCAATTCCGAATAAAAACTCAAAATCTGGCAATCCCGGACAGTGTAAGACTGGCTAACCCTGAGTTCTTCAATCCTTGAGAGATAGATATTCTTATTGGCGCTGACATATACTATGATATACTTACCGACGGACTACAAAGACTAGGTCCTGACTTTCCTGTCCTACAAAATACACATGAGTTCTTGCAGGCAATATTTCCGATCGATTGGTTGCTACTTCTTCAAGTGTTTAATTTCAAGAGTCTAATGATTCCATCTGCAATCGTATCGCTATTTCCAATTTTGATCTAGACAATGCTTTGACTAAGTTCTAGGAGCTGGAAGAAATTAAACCTACGAATATACTTTCTGTTGATGACAAATTGTTGGAAGAAATTTTCTCTTCTACTACCAAAATTCTGGAAAATGCACGATATCTTGTCAAAATTCCCTTGAAAACGCCCACAGAAAATCTTAAGTTAGGTGATTCCTTTCTTGTCGCAAAAAACCGATTTCATTCATTAGAAAGTAGGCTGTTGATAAATACTCAATTATTTCGGGACTATAAGAACTTCATAGATAAGTATATCGAATTCGGTCATGCTAAGTGTGTTAAAATATCTCTGGAAGAAAATAAATATTTTATTCCACATCTATGTGTAACTCGTGAAAATAGCGTCAGCACGAAATTACGTGTAGTTTTCTATTCGAGCTGTTCATCCCCTTCTAAGCTATCGCTGAACGATATAACTTTAATAGGTTACCAAGTTAAACCTGAGCTGTTTGATATATTATGCAGATTTCGGGCCTACAAATACGTAATCACGGCGGACCTTGAAAAAATGTTGCGCTAGATTCTCACAAATCCGAAACAGAGTTTTCTCCAAAACATCCTTTGGCTAAATAATCCCATTAGCCCCTGCAATGCATTGAACTTTCTACAGTTACATACAGTTGTACTTTTTCTCCATTTATTGCCACCAGAGTGCTGCAAGAAGTTGCAGACAAGCACATTTTTAAATTTCCTCTTGCTTCAAAAGCACTCTCTTGTCAAACTTATATGGATGGTATCTTAGCCGGAGCCTCTTCTAAGGACGGATTGCTTCAATTATTTTCTAAACTCATGTCTATACTAATTATGCATGGATTCCATCTTTATAAATATAATACAAATAATCTCAAACTTTAGAAGTTTGAAATTATTTGTATGTGATGTCATTTGAGATCACCACTGAAAACACAACACGGTGGTGAAAATTACTTTATTTTATAGGTTAACATTAACAATTACGTGATATTCACCACTTATAACTACTTTTGAGTTGCGCAGCTTCTTAGCTGATTTGACATTTAAACATTGTTTTATATCTTTATAGGTTATTTTTCATTAAAATAACTCCAATTATTGTTGGACACTTCTATTACTTATATCTATTTGTTTAGAATAAAAAAGCATCAAGGATATTGGCTCAAAAACTATAAGCTTGGCATATTTTACATTAGATACTCTTTTTAACCGACTTCAAAAAAAGGAGAAGGTTCTCAATTCGACTGTATTTTTTTTCTAATGTGTGTTAACTTTTTCCTAGGTAAACCGATTTTGATGATTCTTTCTTTATTTGAAAGCTGGTGCTTCTTTTGTGGTTCCATATAAATTTTATCAAGATCTGGCCCATATTTTTTGAGTTATCTTTAATTTACCTCCGATAACACGTTAACAAATGGTGGCAGCGTAATATGCATTTTTGAGTTATACCTAATGAAGCCGGTTTTGTATATTCTTTAATTTTTACTCGTGTTTCATTTTTTTATCCAGGACAGACAAGGAATGAGAGAAGAATGAAAAGGAGACAGGTATATGCAGCATAATACAGTACTGGATTCCATTGAATTTTTATCCTGAAATCCCAACAAAAGCGCTTAATCCAGCTACCCTAATTTTATTTGTGTTAGTGAGTATCATTAGCACTGTGTAATCTATTGTGTTAATATCTTAAATCTACACGAACGGCACCGGATAATAAATTGCAATCCAAAGAAAATAGTAAGAACAATTCGCGTAACAAGATTAGTGAAGTCTAGACATGTCCTGTGATTAATTGCTTTTCAAATAGCTCTAAGAATACAATATCACGATAAAAGGGGCTACTGGAACACTTTTTTGCCTGGAGAAAATTGCTCTTAAGAAAATCACTTCCAGGTTTCTACTGGGTAAAATTATCGCGATAAGTACGATGGTATATTATTATCTAGGTATCCTGGAAACTTTCCAGTAAAAAAACTTAATTTATTTGCTGTAGTAGCAATATGCTGCTTTATAAAAATATAATTCGGAATTTTACATCCAAATCTTTAACAGTGAAAAAACTGTGATTTTTTGAAAACGACATGTCTGAGAAAATAAACAGCGTTTCAGAATATTTATGGTTTTTCAAGTCAAAGTAGAGCTGCAAATTAAATCATAATTTCTACATAGCTGTGATAATCTACTCTCATCAGAAAGACATTATCATGAAATGAATTTAGGGTCCATGACGTGACCACAAAGAAAATATTCGTATTCCTGCACCCATAACGAAACGTCATATGACTCAAGTTTCAACGAAAAACGGCCAATATTCACCAAATCGCCCTCATCTATCCCCTACAGTCTGAAGTGATCTTACCCTTTGTCGGGTGCTAACTGGGTACCAAATTTAAAGATGATATGTCAATTCGTTCGAAAGTTATTGCGCCTACTAACAGACAGGCGTACAGGCCGGCAGACCGACAGACAACAAAGCTTTTCTTCCAGAATAAAGTTTTCCATATGTTTTGAGGCTTTTTGCGTCGTTTTAGTAAAAAGAATTTGAAATTTCTGTCACCGATATTCCACCTCCACATATTCAAGCCCTGATTTAATTTCAGAACAGGCTTTTTATGCAACTGAAAGTGTTCTAATAAACAAACCTTAAAACGTTATATTACTCGAGTTTTAATGTAAAATGTCAATTTTTACCAAATCATCCCCAATTCACCCCCTATTTTACAGAAAAACAATAAGAACCGTTCGTTTGTCGGTTGCCAACTGTAAACCAAATTTGAAGACGATATCTTAGGAAAGTAAAGTATCTGCCAAGTTATAAACGCAGCAGTTATTTTTCCTTTCTAATCACCAATATGATTTCGTTTCAATCAACCTAATCAAACCGTTTTTTTCAATAACAATTACAACAATAACAAAATTATAATTTCAGACTCAAAGGTGACACACTTATTTGGACGTTTTAATAATAAAAAAAATCTTGTTCAAAACGTATGAAATATGTGCACTATTTTTTCTCCAAATGTTAAATTAAAACATTAAAAAAACATACATCCATCGAGCTGGTTCTGCTTAGGTGGCAAGCGCGGTACCTCCTGCGGTATCTAGGCTCACGTCAGCAAAAGTTTTATTTGGGTGACACTTTACATCGGCTTCATGCCCCGGCTATTATATTCAAAGTATACAGAATTAATTAATTACAGAAAATTAGTAAAATTACCATTGAAACACATCCCACCACTGTTTCAGTCTTTTATGTCGTCTTCTGTTTAAGTTTTAAGATAAATGAAACTATTTTAGAATCAGTTTTACAGAGACTTGGCTTGATTTTGTTTAAATTTCTGCTATATTTTGCGACAGCATAATATATCTACGCTGCGATAAAACTGTGTTGGGGCCGTTAATAAAGCTACATATATAGATGCTTTACCAAAAAGTCAAGTTCCTATCTTCTGAAAAAAATATGTATATCTCTGAAAATAATAATTCGGTTTTGCTGAAATTTAGTACACATGTAACCTTGTTAAAAACTTATTTCCACACAAAAATTGAACTTCAATTTTAACAGAAAAATAAGTTGTTAGAGTTTGATTTAAAATCGTTACCATAACAAAATCATTGCGTTATGACTTTTTATAACCGATATTTTACAAGATTAAAACTCTATAACATTGAAAACGCTAAAAGAGTTGGCCAGGCCCGTCTGTCGGTATTAATCAATCACAAGGCAAGAAGAAAATGTTTTATTTGTTGCAACTAAATGTCGAAACTGGCGATTTTTAATCAAATATTCTAGAAGAAGCGCAATTTGTAGGGACAAATATTACATTAAGTGTGTTTTACAAGGTTACGCATTTTTGTTTCAATAGTCCCTTTCCTTAGTTAATTAAAATTGTTGCAAAAAGTTATATATATATATATATATATATATATATATATATATATATGTATATATATATATATATATATATATATATATATATATAATGATAAGAATATATGCCTCCTTATATTAAAAATAAACAAATTGAATTACCTGACACACATCATATTATTACCTTCCTCTTATTTTATTTGTCAAGTTTCTTTTTTTTTTGCACCACCAATCTAAATCTTATATATATATATATATATATATATATATATATATATATATATATATATATATATATATATATATATATATATATCGGGGACTTTGTCTGGTCTGTTGGACGCCCAGGTTGAATAATGGATACAACTTTGGCCAGTCTTCATGCCCCCGGAATGTACCCCAGAGCCAAGCTGACCCTCATAATGAGGGTAAGCAGCGGCGACAATATATTTATACCCTGTTGGAGCATGATGGGCATTATACCATCAAATCCCGGGGATTTGTATGGCATGAAGCTGATTTTGCTCCAAGTAACCATCTCTTTAGCGACTTTTCAGTCTACCCTAAATGCCTAGGGAGCCTATGTTGGTATGAGTGCCCTTGGATAGGATCTTGTGTAGTCGAGCACTACCTCCTCGCAGTGCTTTCACCACGACTCCTTCTTGGCGTATCTCAATCTTTTAGCTAATAATATGTACAATTTCCTTTTTGATAGCAATACTTAGCCACTATTAGCGAATTTTTCATTAACGGGGAGATCTGTGTTCGTTAGCCAGGAAAATCGGACCGGTTATTCCGGGAAAATTTTTTGGGGTCTCCTTCGTAAAATTTTTGTATCTCCGAAAATAACAAAGATATGACAACCAAATTTAGCACGTGTGTTTCTACCATCCAACTTACCCTACGTGCCAAAACTCGGATCTCTAAGGTAAAAAAAAAAAAGTTATTGGCATTTAAAAAAAAATTGGGTGCCACTGGTGATCAGAGAAAAGCACAAGAACATAATATTTTGCGTTATTAAAAAAGCCAATTGAATATTACATACAACGGTTAAGTTTTTTTGACGAAAAAACGTCAAGAAGTAGCAGAAAAAATATTTTGAAAATTTGATGATGTTTCTTCTTGAAAAGTCGCGATATGAAACGTCAAAATTTGCAATTTTCAGACAACGAATTTGAAGCACATACGGATTATGTCAAGAATATGTCGTAATAAATGTGTTTTACAAAGCCTTGAGTTTCAGCTTCAACTAGACCCCCTTTCTGATGCTTCTGCAGTTGTTTAAGCTATAGAATTTATGGTTTAATAATCCATATTTTGGCAAATTTTCGTAGAAAAAATTCGTTACTGAGAAGACCGCGACTTATGAATTTTAAAAATATTTCTTTAAATCAGCGCGAACTAGAACCCCAAAAACCCATATACGGGTCAGTTTCACTTTTTGTCTGTTTATACATATACAGGCTGACGCTTTTCTACTGCAAAGCTCAATATATCCGTTATTATACAGGATATGACAAAAATATATATATATATATATATACGTATCTCGAGTTGCATCTTACAAACTTATCTTGACAATTACAGGGTGGCCCATAAGTCGCTGGTGATACACACTTTCTTTTTTTAATAGAACACCCCTTATTTTATTGCATTTTTGTGTTTTCCATTTAATTATAATGCATCTTTGTAAGGGAAAAAAATTGATATCGTTCATCGTTTTTGAGTTATTTCAATTGTTTTGCAACTTTCCAGGTTTTTGGCACATATTTCAAACACACATCACTAATTGTGAACGGACGTTTTTATCAATATATAGCGGAGCCCCATGGAATTGACTCATTTAGAGAGCTTGTTGTTTGTATTACTCGTCAAAAAAATCGAGGTGCCGTATACGGGCACGCTCAAATAATGGCAGAATTTTAAAAGTTTTCGCAGAAATGTTTTTAGTGTTTCTGTGGAACTTATTTTTGTGATATGTTGGTTATTAATAATAAATGGTTAGTACGTTATTGTAAAAAAAAGTTGTCGAATTTTTGTGAAAAAGATAATTTTGTGTAGTAACATTACTAAAAGCAATTTCTGTAAAAGAAATTGTTGCAAATTTTCAGATTTTTTTCAATTTTGGTCCCAAAGTTGTTTGTAAATAATTATATCCCGGCAGGTGTGTAAACAGCTTAAAGAGGTGCGTTGGCCAAAAAAATCGGACCAGTTTTTTTCTGGAACTTTTAAAGTTTATTTTCGGAAAATGTTTGTACTTTTTGAAACAACAAAGCTATTTTAATGAAATATGGAACATTGTTACTACTATATATTTTATACTGCTAACCAAATGTCATACCAAATACATATTTGACATTAAAAATATTTTTACAAAAATTCTCTACCATAACGCACTTGCTTTGTCCAGACTTTTTTATGGTATTATTCAGTAACATTATATATTCCCAATTTTCACTGTTAAGTATAATGTAGTTTATAGTTAGCTTGCTTTTTAGTGAATTTTCTTAGAAAAAATTCACTAATGAGGAGATCTCGACTTTTGAATTTTGAAAAAATTTCTTCAAATGAGCGCGATCTAGGACCCCTAGAACCTATATCCGGGGTCAGTTTCAATTTTTATATGTTTATATATATATATTTATATATATATATATATATATATATATATATATATATATATATATATATATATATATATATATATATATATATATATATATATATATATATATATATATATATATATATATATATATATATATATATATATATATATATATATATGTATCACACCGATAACTCAAAAAATAAATGGCCGATTTTGATAAAATTTGGCATGTACGTTTCTTTTGTAAATGGCTTGGATAAGTTCGTTAGTCAGGAAAATCGGAAAAGGTTTTCCGGGAAAATTTTGAGTTTTCATTCGAAAAAAATTCTTATCTCAAAAAGTAATAAGCCGATTTTAATAAAATTTGGCATGTACCTTCCCCTTGTAAATGGGTTTGACAGGTTTGTTAGTCAGGAAAATCTAACGAGGTTTTCCGGGAAAATTTTGAGTTTTTATTCGAAAAAAATTTTTATCTCAAAGAATAATAGGCCGATTTTGATAAAATTTTGTATGTACCTTCCCCTTGTAAATGGCTTTGATAAGTTTGTTAATCAAAAAAATCGGACAAGGTTTTCTGGAAAAATTTTGAGTTTTCATTTGAAAAAAATTTTTATCTTAAAAAATAACAAATCTATGATAACCAAATTTGGTAGGTAGGTTTACGATATAAAAAGTAAACTATACACCAAAATTTAGATTTCTATGTTACAAGAAAAAAAAGTTATAATAAAATATTTTGTGCCAGATCATTTCTATGAAAATTCACTACCATAACGCACTTGCTGCGTCCAGAGTTTTTTTATATATCAACAACACACCACGAGGGCTTACAGCCTAAATACTATCGTACCGTGGGTGTCGACAAGGATAACAGAGGCAACTTGTTAATTCTGGACTTGAAGGTTTGGAGGTTCAGAGGAGAAGGAGAAACATGTACCGGCAAGGAATTCCACAACTTGGAAGTCTTCTGGACAAAAGAGCGGACATAACAAGATGTTGTATGTCTGGTGACCTGGACAGTAAAAGGGTGCATTCGCTCTGTTCCCCTGGTAGATCTGTTGGGGGCAGCAGGTGGAGAAACTATGGAATAAAGCTTATCTGATCAGTGCCCGTGCAGATTTCTATAAAAAAAAGAGAGAGGTCACCCACGGCACGTCGGTGGGCAAGAAATGGCAGCTTTTGGGTGAGGGTAGGGTCACCGATGAGACGTATAGCTGAATTCTGAATGTGGGAGCAGTATTAGAGGTTTCGCCTTATTTGTGACGTATATAAGGTATAGAGATTAGCTGGTGAAAAGCATTTGCAAGCCCGGAAGAGAAAACTTAACTTCTTAGCAGCCGCTTCTGTAATTGATATGACATGTTGGTGCCAATTGAGATTTCGATCCACGGAAATGCCAACAAGTGAAAAGGACACATTGCTTTGAATAACTTGGTTGTTCATTGTGATGTGTCTAGGGCTGGTGTATCTCTTATGAGATAGAAAGCAGGACTGTGATTTGGTGGAATTGAATTTTACAAGATTTCTACTTCCCAAGCCTAATATTTTTTGGAGATCCTCATCTGATTGGGCTAAAGAGACATGCCTAGAATATTGTATATTTGAGTGGAGGATGCTGTCGTCTGCGTAACTATGAACTAGGTTGGATGTGCTGGAGAGGAGGTCATTGATGTGGAGAAGAAACAAAGTAGGGGCTAAAGCTGAAACTTGAGGGACTCATGCATTAATTGGATACTGTTTAGAGGAATGGCCATCCACGACAACAGACAGGCATTCTTGTGTTACGCTTTATCTTGCGACAATATATATATATATATATATATATATATATATATATATATATATATATATATATATATATATATATATATATATATATATATATATAAATACATATGGGTATTCGATTTCTTTATCATGTATGCAGCTAAGCTCCGTACTAAAGGCTTATCACTTACAGTAATTAAATCTGATTTTACCAAAAATTTTCTACCATTACAGATTTTCTGTGTGGAGACTTTTGCGCCCTAATTCCTAAATCATTTGACTTGAAAGGGACAAACCTAACATTAAATTTGGTTCCGTATAACATACATGATACGTCAGATCTGTGTGCTTTTGAACAGTACTAATATATTTTTGTTGCACTAAAATAGCAGGGAGATCTTTGCAGTAATAGACAACGCTAGCAAAACAGTTGAATGATTTAGAACAGTCAGTATAAAGTCACGTATGGCGTGACTTGGCTAGATATCCGTCCTATATAGTCTCGCTATCGGAACGGCAATATTTCACATACTAATCAATCAACCTTTATTTGGGACAGGCTACAATGTTTTTCGTTACCGTTGGAAAAGTTTGACCGAATTTAACACTTATTTTGGTGTATGCTAGTAACTAGTACTTTATACCTAAATGATATTAAACAGAATCTGCAAATAGCGGCTTATGATTCGTATAGTGAAATATATTTCTTACCCAATGTCTTCATCTAGGATTTTACACGATATACATCTTATTACTAACAAAAATATAGACATATTATGTCACTCCCTTTCAATTATTGATACTATTTGAGCTACAGTTAGACATATTCTGATTTTTAGCGAACTTTTGTAGAAAAATTACACTAAAGGAGAGATCGCGGTTTCGAATTTTGAAAAAATTTCTTTTAATAGGCGCAAACTAGGCCTCCTAGAATCCATATGCGGCATTAGTTTAAATTTACATTCCCCTCACATCAATATATTTATATATATATATATATATATATATATATATATATATATATATATATATATATATATATATATATATATATATATATATATATATATATATATATATATATATATATATATATATATATATATATATATGTGTGTGTGTGTGTGTGTGTGTGTGTTGTAATAGTTTGTGAATTGTAATAGGTAATAGGTAGCGAATTGTAATTTACTGCAGTTTTTCTAATTGCAAAAGGGTTTTGTTTTATGTTATATTTGTTTTTATTGTATATAATACGTTGTGTTTTTTTCAATTGTGTAGTATTGTTTAAGGAGCGGAGGATAATTGGGGATTTAACTTGTCGAACTAGGTGAATTTAGACCTAGTAACGATGTAATAAAACTTTAATAAAATCCCTAAACTTAACAATACTTGCGAACTAACTTAACCGAATGAATTTTAAAACCGAATTCTTTACATATTGGATCTTAATTGAAAAGTCTCGCTAATGTTTACATAATTAAATAACAAGTGTCGCGTCTTTACATCTTTAGAATCTAATTAACAGTCTCGCTAATGTTTATCAACAAATACTACTTATATTTTTAATCGGTTTACATCCTACCCAATTTGCAGACCTCAGCAGTCAGCATTTCTTGTACGCTGCAATTTCACCTTGTTTACTATTTAGATAACTATGTAATCATTTCAATGCCAATGTTATCGATACATTTGTGACCTACAATTATATGCAATATTTACATTACTTGGCGTAGAAAATTTTCCTACAACTAACTTTTAATTATAAATTGAATGTTTTAACAATTATATTTCCACGCCTACTACGGCCCTTCTGCAAACCTTATTGTTCTCTGAACATTCTGCCGAGTCAACAAGAATGACGACTCTCTGGATGGCTCTGACCTTAATGTTTAATTTACCTTGGCCTAAGGTTTGGCACTAACTATAATAATTGAAAGAATATTAATTTGTATAGTACCCTAGGATGAGAATTGAAATACTAATGATTGAACTAATATTAATATGTAGACAACCCTAGGTATGCTAATGGAATTAATAATAATAAAAATAATTTTTTGGATACAACCCTACGTATGATAATCGAAGTAATATTCATTAAAATAATATAACTATGTATACAACTCTAGGATGATAATCGGAATAATAATAATTAAAATAATATTTTTGGATACAACCCTAGGATGATAATATAAATAATAATGATTTACATGATCTAATAGTATCTGCCCATGTATTGGACACTTAATTTTGTCTTCCCTCTGGTATATCTCCTCCATTTTGTCTTGTGGTTGCTTTCCCTGCTCCTTACCATGGTTGCCTGTGAGTTCCTTGTCTGTTACCTCTGTCATTGTGAAGTAACTGTACAATTGATTTGAAGAATTGCCTCTGCTTTGCTTGCAGAGCTCTCCCAACTCCACAAAATCCAGCCTCGCCGACACTGAGTCGTTTTGGAGTGTTTTTCATTGGACCTTGGCTTGATTTGACTACGCAGCGGCCATTGTTTGGTTGTTACCTGTGCCCTGCATGTACTCTCTTCTTAAATTTCCATCTAAACCTGTGCTCCCATTGGCGAACATGTACCTTATACCCAGCGTCCCAATAATATTGCTGGGTTTGTTCTCTTCGTGAGCCTTCCATTTTTACTGGATGGCTCTTGTATAATTTGTGGCCTCTGCCCATTTTATTTCGCCCCTGCATCTGACCTGCATACGCAACCCCAGTGTGTGTAAATACCTGGGTGGTTGTACTTCTTACTGTTCTCAATTTACCCATCAACTGTTTCGTGGTTTCTTCCTTGGAAGCATCGGTCAAACCATTAACTCTTACTTTTGATGTGGTCGCTGTTTTCCCCCTTGGTTGATTTATTCAGAATTTGGGAATTTTCAGCTTGGCAATAATCTGAGATTTGTTGCTAGACGATTTTCTTAAATTTAACTCACCCAATTTGAACATTTTGTTGAGTTCTGTTTGTACCACTTTTGTTTGTTGATTTGGTTCCGTTACAGATTGAACATTCTGCATAAAAAAATCTTCATTTTCTATCTTCGTTTCTATAGGAATTTTTTCTATTTGTACTAAGGCTTGCTCTACTTCCTGTACCTCTTTCTTCACTATTATCATTGATGTCTCAAAAAATTAATAAATTGCTCTGACTACTTACATTTGTTTTCTTCGCCGCTGATTCGGCTCCAGATATAAGATTATCTGGATATTTTTTAAACTAACTATTTTCTGCTCGTCTTTGGCTTCTTCTATCTCTGTTACGTCTTTACTTAAATTTAAATTAAATCTTTCTTGCTCATTTTTGGCTTCTTCTACTACTGGTATCTCTTTACTTAAATTTAAATTAAATCTTTCTTGCTTGTCTGTGGCTTCTTCTACCTCTGGTACTTTGTTTTCGAATGGAACTTCGACTTTTAAATTAATTTTTTCATCTTTGCTTCTTGACGCTATTTTTGCCTAGAATTCCTCAGCTGTTGAAACTATTGCCTTCTGCTCTCGTTCTTGGAATACCGTCTGTTCTTTGTACTTGCATGTGAAGATTCGTATTTTTATTTTTGGTAACTTGAATGCTGGAAACTGTGATGAATAGCATCTGTTTGTTTGTTAATTGCTCTTTTCAGCTTGACCATGGCGTTATTGTACCATTGGTTTAGCGTCAAATGAGCTTCATCTAGACTTTCTGATTCTGTTATTATATTTACATCCATTATGTTGTTTTCAATTTTATCCCATTGCCTATCTAAGTTTCCTATTATGATTTTATACCTGAAAAGTATATCGTCATCGTCCATTTTTTCTGCTTCTTCTAATTTTTGGATAAATTGGTTTAACCGTAATTTTAGTTCTCTCGAACGTCTTGTGATTTTTACCGTTAGTTTCTCCATTGCTTCCTTAATTTTAATTGATTTAATAAATATTTGTAATTTTTTGTTACCTTGTCTGATGCCTAGTTCTTTTTTATTTGGTTTATTGGTAGCCTGTGACCTATATTTTGCCTTTAACCGTGTATTGTTGCTTTTTGTGGACGCTTGTGTCCTTGATTATTTTGAATTTGACCCTGTATAGGTGTTTTTATTGGAACTGACCTTATTTTGGTACTGCCCTGGACGCTTTTGTCCTGATTTGACCCTGTATAGGTGCTTTATTGGAACTGACCTTATTTTAGTACTGTCCTGGACGCTTCTGTCCTGATTTGTCCCTGTGTAGGTGCTTTATTGGAACTGACCTTATTTTGGTACTGCCCTGGACGCTTCTATCCTGATTTGACCCTGTGTAGGTTCTTTATTGGAACTGACCTTATTTTCGTACTGCCCTACACGCTTCTGTCCTGATTTGACCCTGTGTAGGTGCTTTATTGGAACTGACCTTATTTTGGTACTGCCGTGGACGCTTCTGTCCTGATTTGACCCTGTGAAGGTGCTTTATTGGAACTGACCTTATTTTGGTACTGCCCTGGACGCTTCTGTCCTGATTTGACCCTGTGTAGGTGATTTATTGGACCTGACCTTATTTTGGTACTGCCCTGGACGCTTCAGTCCTGATTTGACCCTGTGTAGGTGCTTTATTGGAACTGACCTTATTTTGGTACTGCCCTACACGCTTCTGTCCTGATTGCTTTTAATTTGGACGCTTGTGTCCTTGATTACTTTTACCTAAAAATAAAAAGGTATTTGGAGACTTGGGTTAAAGGATGTTTGATAAGGATAATTAATTTTTAGTGAGCACTGTATTTCCAATGGCACTAGTACTTTTCCGTCGAAGGACCATGTTTAAGGAGAGGAGGATATTTGGGGATTTAACTTTTCGAACTAGGCGAATTTAGACATAGTAGCGATGTAATTAAACTTTAATAAAATCACTAAACTTAACAATGCTTACGAACTAACTTAACCGAATGAATTTTAAAACCGAACTCTTTACATATTCGATCTTAATTGAAAAGTCTCGCTAATGTTTACATAATTAAATAACAAGTGTCGCGTCTTTACATCTTTAGAATCTAATTAACAGTCTCGCTAATGTTTATCAAATAATACTACTTATAGTTTTTAATCGGTTTACATCCTACAAAATTTGCAGACCTCAGCAGTCAGCAATCCTTGTACGCTGCAATTTCACGTTGTTTACTATTTAGACAACTATGTAATCATTTCAATGCAAATGTTATCGATACGTTTGTGACCTACAATTATATGCAATATTTACATTACTCGGTGTAGAAAATTTTCCTATAACTAACTTTTAATTATAAATTGAATGTTTTAATAATTATATTTCCACGCCTACTACTGCCCTTCTGCAAACCTTATTGTTCTCTGAACAAGTATATTTATATTTACAATTATATATTGTATTTATATTTGCGGTGCTTATATTTACGTGTTGCCTTTATTTTATTGTATGAGTGTATAGTGTAAGATGTATTTTTATGTTTAGTGTGTACTTTGTGTTGTATAAATTGTAGAATAAATTATAATTTTATTATTGTGTAATTATCGTTATGTTTTTGTATGTTTCATATAAGGTAAAAACAAGGAAGTACATTCCTTTATCGAATTCCTAAATTATATACCTTACCTTTCTTTAACGCGACTGACTCTTGCTGTCCCAGGATAGATTCATTCTGTTCACATATAGCTCTTTATTTATTAAAATTTCCCTCAAATCCCTCACGCCAACAAAAAGTCGGTGTAATTTTAATACTTGAGTGGTACCGAATTCAGGAACATTTATCGGATAAAGACAATTGGGAATAAACTATGTTTTATCACCATAAAACCTTATTTGTGTTAATTAACAAAACAATACGTCTAAAAGTTGTCTTGATATCAAGGAAACTAAAAATTCGATTTTTAATTTTAACACCCAGCATATTTTAACAATATAATGCAAAACGGGGGCTTTCAGGCCCGAAGACATTTTACTCACTTATATTTTGCTTGAAATAATTTCAAGCAACCTGAGCATTTAGATATGCTCTAAGTACGTCTTTGTTTAACTTAATTCAAAAACATTCAAGTGTACTTAAAAATAGAAGAACACATTCTTTTCCATTAGCATCCGGTGTTTCCATAAACCGGGCCTCGGACGACCGTCTACTAATAGTCCCTATGAAACAAGTATCGACTTGTTCATAGCCGGCTGAGAGTTATTATAATTTGTCACGCGCTGTCTTACGGAATTGTGCATTCCTCTGCAAGCTAAAACCTGCATTATTGCTGAAGCACAAGTAAGGTGCAGCTGGTTGTCATTCCGTTGAAATAAAAGTTGCATTGGAGTCTCGGTGGTTCAGGGGTAAGAACGTGTGCATCTGAACCGAAGGGTACTGGGTTCGATCCCAGGGTACTCCTTTCACTTTTTCAGTACAAACTGTAACGTCAACATCAACCGAGGTTCTGGCATTGTATTTGAGCAAGTTGAATGTCTGCACGTTCCTCCCTTCAGAGGGGGCGTAAGCCGTCGGTCCCGTGTCCATGTGATGTTGGGCACGTTACCCTCCTTACAGAAAGGCAGGGGTTCGGAAATATTTCCAGGATAGTGAGGTGAAACTGCTCCCTGGCGTCGGTGATTGGCCATAGTCGCGGAAATAGGCCGACGTTAAAGAAACAAAACACCCACACAAAAGTTGCATTGAGTGAACTTGCGCGAGTTAACTTTTGGGTTAAGACGATTGACTCAAAAAAATAACTATTACAAAGATACACTAAGTTATATACACATAACATAAAAATAATAAAATACTGATATCAACATAAATGTGCTATAAATTACGTAGCACGAGTCTCCGTGCTATGCTCTTTTAGTGTATTTTCATTGAGAAAAATTCGCCAGTAGAGAGGTCACGATAAAAATCTTTTGAAAAAATGTCTTCAGATGAGCGCAAATTTAGGTCGCTAGAACCCAAAACCAAGGTCCGTTGAAATTATATATATTATTATTGTTTATTGGCAAAAATTATACAATATGTTAGTACAATAAGTCTTAGACTTGTGCTGTATTATAACATAATTTGGAAGGTTATATCCTAAATAGTTTGACAGTCCTACACCAAATTCAGTAAACTTCAAATTTATATATATATATATATATATATATATATATATATATATATATATATATATATATATATATATATATATATGACTGTATCTGGGCGATAACTCAAAAAATACTAAACTGGTTTCAATCAAACTTCTCAAAAACCTTGCCTGGGTAAAAACCGAGGTCGAGTTCGTTAATTAGCCTTTATGCTCAAATTTTTCCGCTGGAAAATCGGGGAAAACTTTTTGAGAACGTATATTTTTTAAGTATCAGAGTAACTTGGATAAGACATTACATGTGGCTAGAAATAGTGCAAATAAACCTGCGTTGTGGATTTTAAGTAATTTGGTACCCCATCTTTAGAGTTTTCTCCAAATTAAACATAAAATCCCAAAGACATGCGTTGAGACGGCTTAGTAGTCTTAGTAGTTAAAGTCCAATGCCTGACAGACAGAGTAGTTAACTGTAATTTCTGAACGTCACAACGTCTGGGTTAGACATATTTCCACGGTAAAAAAGAACAGAACAAGGCTATACTCCAGACTGAATTTATTAAGTAAAAGCCCTACGCGCTTCGGCCCATATATCTGGCCATCTTCAGGGGCTTCCTGAAACATTACAAAAGGTGGTTGTGGTAGAAACAAAGTTTCTGGTAGGTCGGCAAGTATCACACGATACCAGCTGTTACAAAATTCTAAACAGTCTTACAAGCAAAGTCTAAAACACAAACTATAGTCAAAGATAACATGCTCTACAACAAATACACTATTAAAATCAAAGCTAAAAGCTAAAAGTTGATAAATTAAAAACATCAAAATGTGCAAAGCTCAGTCGAGGTACCTCCAAGCAGCAAAAATAGCAATGCAAAAGCCGTAAAAGTTGCTAAAACAGGTAGAAACCCGTGTAAATTAAGATTTAAAAAATGCACTGACACACTACAATCTAAGGTCTCTAAATAAATAGATAATGAAGCTGCAAAGGCGGGCTGTACAACCAGAGCCGAACTTTCAGAGAAAACACTGAGTTAAACCTATGATACCTACTAAAAGTAAAACCAAAATGGCCAAAAATACTTACGTTCTGTTTTTAGTGAATTTTCTTAAAAAAATTCACTAATGAGGAGATCCCGACTTTTGAATTTTGAAAAAATTTCTTCAAATGAGCGCTAATAAGGCCCCCCAGAACACATATCCGGAGTCAATTTCAATTTTTATATGTTATATATATATATATATATATATATATATATATATATATATATATATATATATATATGTATATATATATATATATATATATATATATATATATATATATATATATATATATATATATATTTCTCACACCGATAACCCAAAAAATAATCAGTCGATTTTGATTAAACTTGGTGAAATAATTCCTTTTGCAAATGGCTTGGACAGGTTCGTTATCCAGGAAAATCTGCCCAGGTTTTCCCGGAAAATTTTGTGTTTTCTTTCGACAAAAAATTATATCACCGGAATTAACACAGTAAGGGCAACCAAATTTGGTACGCAGGTTTATAGCCTCATGGGTAAGTTATCTACCCAAATTTAGCTCTGTAGGTCAAAAGAAAAAAAAGTTATATGCATTTAAAAAAATTAGGGTTTTTTCTCAAAACGTCAAAGTTGCGATTTAAAACGTCAAAATCGGCCACATTTAGGCAAATAACTTGAATCTGATACGGGCCATGGAAAGAAAATGTCTCAAGAAGGATGTTTTACAAACCCTGAAGTCTTAGTTTCAACCGTCATTGTCCTTCATTTTACTAAAATGTTTCCAGAAAATTCATTTCAAATAGACGCTTTCTCTGATGCTTTGCAGTAGTCTTAGCTATAGAGTTTATCGTTTAATGGTATATAATTTTTGTCGAATTTTCGTAAAAAAATCAATAAAGCTCAGTTTATATACAAGATATGAAAAAAATTGTATATATTAATTGTAGGGTGTCTTAAGCTACATCCTAAAAAAATATTTCTACAATCACAGGCTGGCGCATAAGTCATTGGTAATAATTTTTTTTAAATCAAACACGCCTTATGTGATTGCATTTTTGCATTTTTCATCGAAATATAATGCATGTTTGAAAAGAAATTCTGGATGCAGCAAGTGCGTTATGGTAGCGAATTTTGATCAAATGCTTCATATTTGAGTAGATCAATTTGCTATTAACCTATAAGGTTGACCAAGAAACGAGTTTTTCCGGGAACATTTTAAGTTTACTTTTGGAAATTTTTGTACATTTTCACACAATAAAGTTATTTTTATGAATCACGGCACATTGTTTTTACTATATAGGTTATAATGGTAACCAGAATTGATGCCTGCTTTCTTAAAAAGAAAACCCACATATTTGCAATGAAAACATTTTTATGAAAATTCACTACCATAACGCACTTGCTGCGTCCAGAGTTTTTATATAACAGGAACTGGACTTTACAAGAAATCTATCATAGTGGCTATTTTCATCGACTGTCGCTTTTGTTTCCTTGCAACTATATGGGTGAAGACAGAATTAGAAGCATTAAAACCTCAAATCACAGCAATGGACAAACGGCGATACAAATAAAATATCGCATTTGAAATGGAGGACAGTTAAAAGCCGAATATCTGAATAGAACGAAAAGGGGCAAACAAATGAGCTACGACTTTTAGCTAAAAGTGACAAGTGACAGACAAGTGACACCTGACATTTTACTCAGCCGTGCCGAGCAGCACAGAACACGTAACATTTCCGGGCTCCTTGACTCCACAGAATACTTAGGTTTTTCACTGTAGATAGCACTAGTTAAGTGTATTTCTATAAATTGGTGGAAAGTTAATTTCACTGGTATTAGAAGCATTTAGAACAGTGTTGTTGGAGTTGTAAGTGTATCTGTAGATTTCCATCTCTTCAAGGACGAACTGCTCAGTACCAAATGTGGATGGGTGAAGGATTTTAACATTGTTTTCCTTATCAAAGACATGACCAGTCTCTCTGAGGTGGCAACCAAAAGCTGAAGTGACGTTATCAGTATTGTTTCTGCTCCTGAGATGTTCTGAAATTCTCGTGTTTAAGGCTCTCCCAGTTCTGCCAATGTACACAGTGTTGCAATCAGGATCTCCACAGCCAAGGCAATAAACTCCTGACTTCTTCAAGAGGGGGATGTCGTCTTTATTGTGAACTAACATCTTGTTCAGGGTGTTCCTAGATTTGTAAGAGAATTTTAAATTTTCTCTCTCTAAGACTTTTGTGATGGCATTGGTAATGGGTCTACAATATGTCAAAGGAAAGTAGCAAGTGTTGTCAGCCTAAGATGCTGGGATGACTGAGCTGTCTTCTCTTATAATTTGGAGACTTTTCTTCCTGGTCAGTCTATCGACAATGCTGATAGGATAATCGTTGTTAGTGGCCAATTGCTTGATAATATTTAGCTCATTATCAAACTTTATCCGTGACATAGTGATTCCAAAAAGTCTGTCTATCAAAAACCTCAAGGACGCCACTTTATGAGAAACGTGATGACAACATTATCTGAATGGAATTAAGTGGTCTGTTTATATATATATATATATATATATATATATATATATATATATATATATATATACATATGTATATATATATATATATATATATATATATATATATATATATATATATATATATATATCCACACGATAACTCCCAAAATTATTAACCGATTTTGATCAAACTCAGCAAAAATCTTTATATTATTAATGGCTTGGATGAGTTCGTTAGCCAGCCATATCGGACCAGTTTTTATGGAAAACAAATTAATTTTTCCGAAAAAATCTCAAAAAGTAACAAAGCTATTTTGATGAAATTTCTCTGGTATGTTGCCCTTAAATATTTTACTACATAACAACACTCAACTTCCTAGCATTTAACGAAAGTCCCGAATTTTTTTACTTATTAAAGTACGTTTACTATAAATAGACACATTTAAATAATAAGCTGTTGTTAATTAAGTTATCGGTTATCGTACGCATATATATTAACTTTTCTTGTGTTCTTTAACAGCGACCTACTTCCGCGACAAGGCCAATCACCGACGCCAGGGAGCAGTTTCACCTCACTATCTTAGAGATTATGCCGGACCCCTGTCTTTTTGTAAGGAGAGAGTAGGGATCTTTAACGTGCCAAACATCGCATCGTCACGGGATCGATGGCTTTACGCTCCCTCCGAAGGCCGGAACGTGCAGACATTCAACTTGCTCAAACACAATGTCGGTTGATGTTAATTTTACATGCAGTATCTACTGAAAAGTGAAAGGAGAGCCCTGGGGTTAAACCCAGTATCTCTTGACTCAGAGGTACACGTTCTTACCTCTGGACCACCGAGGCCTATATATCAACTTAAAACAGATTTTAAACACTCGTATAAATAAAACAACTAAACTAAGCGAATGCATGTCCTAAATATAAATTTGAAAAACAGTTATCTGAATCAGGATTTTCCCCAGCTGCATTTCGTTAGAAATCCAAGGAAAAGTTATAATTCACAAGCCAAGCCGTACAACCTTGTTGACTAATTAGTTTAAGTGTAGTTTAACACACCAACCAAATAAACACAAGGTGAAAATATATTGTAATCATAGGAGTTTCACATTATTACTTATATTGTAGCAAGAATATGTATATGTATATGTTTTTGTAAATATGTTTCTTAATTTAAATAAAAGTTTTGCTGATTGATTGATTGATCATCTGAAGGTAACTGGTTCGAATCCAGCTAGTAGTTACTTCGCTTTTTTAACGGAAATAAATAAATAGTGTCAGACAACGACTTATTCAGTAACAAATATGAAAATCAGAGCTCCGATGACGTCATTACCTAATTAAAATTCCCTAGGTTCAAAACTGCCTTGTGATTGGCGAAACACAACAGCGTGGAAGTCGCCCAAGAAAACTCTACTATCTGGCGTCTGTCATATCGGTACCTGTCATGCATGGTATCGGTAATGGAGAGGCCATACTAGACCACAACAACTTAGATGTGGGGCTCAAATGTGCCAGTCTGTCTATCGTTACCTACTCATATTGGCTATTAAAACATTTTTATGAAAATTCACTTCCATAATGCACTTGCTGCGTCCAGACTTTTTTCATCTTTACTTCAATTTTAGCGTTGTCTGATCATATTTTGTAAAATATGTTTTTTGGCGACTTTTTTTTAAAATAATCACTATTGAAAGATAAGGACTTTTAAGATTTTTAATCAAAGTTGAGTAGCAGCTGTTGTTTACCTTAGTTGATAAAACCGTTTCACAGTTAACGCAGACAACTTTGTGACTACAAAAGAGTTTATTTTCTTCTCTGGAACCGGATTCAATTTTTACAGCATCGAGAGGCAAAAGAATGTTCTCTATGAAGCCAGATAAAAAGTATCTACTGTATTTAGATCACATATTGAATATTTTTTAATTTATTTAATTTATTTGTATTAACGAATTTTCTTGCACACAATATTCTTTTAATAGCGAATTTTGTTATAAATGAATTCAATGAACTTTGTTTGAAGAAACATTTGTTGCGAATTTCTGTATGAAAAATTATTCAATTGATGGAACATTTTTCAAACGAAATTCCTCGAAAATAAGGTTGTAATGGATTTTTCGTGAAAACAAATTATTTTATCTTTAAGTTTAATTACAGGTTAGGTATCTTATTTGAATTTTATGTATTCTTTTAGCACAATTTAGCGTAAAAACGCATTTAGTCAGTTTTCGCAGAAATTATCTTGTGCTTCCATAAAAATCATTTTTGTGTAAGAATTTTCTTGTAAAATGTTGGTAATTAATGATAATTGTCTAATAATTATATTTTGGTAAGTGAGGAAAATCGGACCAGTTTTTTCGGAAATCTTTTAAGTACCATTTTGCGAAAAAACTTGTAGTTTTTCAAAGAATAAAGTTATTTTGATGAAATGTGGTACATTGTTTCTAAGATACGGGTAATCAAATTTGATGGCTGCTTTCATTTAAAAAAGACATATTTGCTATTAAAAACCTTTTTATGAAAATTCGTTACCATAATGTACTTGCCGCGTCCAGACTTTTTTTACTTTTGTATCTAGGCAAATTTGTATAAAAGCATAATGGTTTGGTACCAACAATCTACTGCTGTTCTGTGCATTATTACATTGTTTCACCCTGTATAAGGCAGTTGCATTTACGAAGTAAATATTAATCACAACTTATTTTACATTGCTTATATTTCCAGTATTATTGCAAACAATTCGCTAAGCTTCTAACAGTGTAAGTCTAAAATACTGCTAACCTTATATAAGCTCTACCCTAATTATGAGAACGCTTGAACTGCTCCAAGATTTATACGGTCCAATGCTTCCATTTATATTGGCAGAGTTCTACGACTCCTCATTTACCAGTCATTTGTCATTGGTTCCGGCGTACCCAGCCAACTACTTTGTATCTATGCATATTCACTCAAACTGTCTATAACTTGTTATATAGGCAATTAGCTAGCTAAAATATCAGTAACTCAAACCAGCGAACTTAGTTGCCATATATAAATGTCTTAGCTCAGTATATTTGATATATTATTTATTATCCGGTGTGGTAGTTATGCAAACATTTATCACGTGTAGTTTAATAGAATGTGTACAAACTAAAAGATTACAGGAACTGGAAAGTTTTAACAAATAAGCCAATAGTGGGTTGAAAAATATGAAAAGCAGTATAAAATACTGCGCAATAAGAAACTAGAAGTAGCCTCGGTGGTTCAGGGGTAAGAACGTTTGCCTCTAAACCGAAGGATATTGGGTTGTATTCCCAGGGTTTCCTTTTATCTTTTTCAGTGCAAACTGTAATGAATTAACATCAACCGAGAGAGCCTCGGTGGTTCAGTGGTAAGAACGTGTGCCTCTGAACCGAAGGGTACCGGGCTCGATCCCAGCGTGCTCTTTTCACTTTTTCAGTACATACTGTACAATTGCATTGTATTTGAGCAAGTTGAATAGCACGTTCCGCCCTTCGGAGGGGACGTAAAGCCGTCGGTCTCGAGTCCATGCGATGTTGGGCATGTTACCATCATCAGCGGATGCATAACTCTAAATTTCTTATATACACAACTCTATTTATATTCTTCTGTAGGTAGTCGGTCACTAACGATTTAGGGTGGTTCAATGATACCAAAATTAATATATTTCGTTTGGCGGAAATATCTGTATCCTTTTATGATCTATCGGACGTGCTTCTGTCGGTATTTATTTTATAAAGTCATATATCAGGAGACTACTCATATAGGGGGCGGAGAGAGATACATACGTGTTTATTATTACCATATTTAGCAATATATATATATATATATATATATATATATATATATATATATATATATATATATATATATATATATATATATATATATATATATATATATATATATATATATATATATACTTTCGAAGGCGTTTAGCGGTCCCGGTTGTCAAACATTTTTATTAATTTTAGATTCTTCTCATTCGCGTGGTGATTATTATTCCAAGTATGCTGGGAGACGGTAGATCTATCTATGCTACCATACCTTAGTTTTCGTAAATTAACATTTTTATAATCACCACGGTAATAAGGAGAATCTAAAAATGTTAGACAACCCGGATAGGTTAACGCCTTCGAATATATATATATATATATATATATATATATATATATATATATATATATATATATATATATATATATATATATATATATATATAAAGCAATCATGAAAAATGTATGAATCTCGCTCCGCCGCCTATGAGTAGTCTCCTGATAGATTACTTTGTAAAATAAATACCGGCAGAAGCACGTCCGGTAGATAATAAAAGAATACAGATATTTCCGCCAAACGAAATATGATAATTTTGTTGTCGTTGAGCCTCCCTAAATCGTTAGTGATCGACTAGTTGCAGAAGAATATAAATAGCGTTGTGGATTAAAGATATTTAGAAATACTCATTCTCTAATAACGCTTACTTGCTTAGTGAAACGATCGTCACGTTTTTTTAAATGTGCTGTGGTGATTTGGCTTCTCCAAGTGTGCTTGTCAGTGCTCATCACAAGTCCTGATATTCACTTAGTGATATTGAGCTTTGTCATAGAAATGCGCCATTCTGTATATATGTAAACATGTAGAAAACAGAAATTGACCCCGGATATTTGTACTAGAGGGCCTAGTTCCAGCTCATTTAAAGAAGCTTTTACAAATTAAAAAGCCGCGATCTCCTAAATGGAGATTTTTGTCCACAAAAATTCGCTAGAACTATACAATATTAAACCATAAAGTCGAAAACTAAAAGTACTGCAGAAAAATTAGAGGAACGGTCTATTTGAAATCAATTTTCTGCAAATATTTTAGTAAAATGAAGAACAACGATGGTTGCAGTTGAAGCTTAAGGCTTTGTCAAAAATTTTTCTTCTACATAACCCGTATTCGTAGCAGGCTCTTTGTCTGAAAGTTGTAAACTTTCACGTTTCAAATCGCAACTTTGACGTTTCAAAAAAATTATAAAGATTTTCAAAGTATTTTTTTTCTGCTATTTCTTCCTCATTTTGCGCCAAAAATGCAACTTAATTTTTTGAGTGAATTTTAATTCAGAAAATTCACTAATAAAGAAGCACCGATGGTAAGACTAGGATTTTTTTCAAATGAGCGCGAATTTAGGGCCCCTGGAAACCAAACAACCCCCAATAAAGTTAGGGGACCACGACTGGAGAGGTGTGCTGGGCGGAGAGTAAATATGAGCCGTAAATGCTAAAAAACCACTTAATTGGACTTTGAAAAGATGCGTTTTTCACATTGTGCAGCAATACTTCCTTTAAACGCTGTCTACCCCGCACCAAACCACTATTCGCCACAGGTCCCGTAACTTTCTTGGGGGTTGCTCCCAAGAAATTTTTCTTGTGCTTTATGCTTTGACGGTGATTTTATACATGCACAAGAGACACCTCCGTGTTTTTAGGTGAGGGAGCAAAAAGGGTCTTCGTCCTGAGGTTCTTCGTCCCCTCTGCATGCACACATTCACCCCCAATGCGTTAATCACAAATTTTTTTTATTCAGCTTTCTAGTATACTTTTTTGTTGAGCAGGTATATTTCGTGTTTATCAGTTGCTTTGTTTTTGTATCGAAATTAATGTATAAATATTTTTGTTAGAGATCATGCTTCATTTTTGCTTGCCCTTCTTACTGTTCCTAATTAAAGAAAGCAATTTTTTATAACTATTTATATAAGGCTAAAACACTATAATATATTATATATTATCCTTATCAAAATTCGCAACCATAACGCACTTGTTGCGTTCGGAATTTTTTTTTAACGTCGGTCTATTTTTGCCACGATGACCAATTACCGGCGCCAGGGAGCAGATCACCTCACTATCCTGAAAATTTTGCGGAACCCTTGCCTTTCGGTAAGGAGGGTAGGGATCTTTAATCCGCTCAATATCACATGGACACGAGACCGGCGGCTGTACGCCCCCTCCGAAGGACGAAACGCGCAACATTCAACTTGCTCAAATACAATGCCAAACCCTCGGTTAATGTTAATGTTACAGTATGTATAGTAAAACTGTAAGGAGAACCCTGGGATGGACCCCGGTACCCTTCGGTTCAGAGGCACACGTTCTTACTACTGAACCGCCAAGGCTCTTAATTCTTGTCTGGAATATACAATAGGTTTTGTGATCCACACAACATATTTTGGTTTCGTGCGTTTTTCTGGTCGCCAGATGCATAATTTTTTTTTTGTCGAATGCGTATTTAAACTGTAAGTCAGAGTTCTTGTTCAATGTAAAACTTGAAGGCTGAAACTGAGAAAACTCATAACAGCTTCATAAAGGGAAATAATTTAAGCTTCTGAAAGATTTTCATTATTTAGTTTCAGCTAAGTATTAGAACATGGATTCTTACACATATATTCTAATAGCTTATCACGTAGAAATCAATTTTCTAAGTAGTTTAAGTTCCGCAACAACTATTATTCAAAATGTGTAGTAATGCGTGTTACATGTATTATTTTGTGTGTAAAACAGGAAATTGAAGATATAAAGTCTCTTGATATTATTAATACTTCATTTTACCACAAATAAAACATTTAGAAGTCGTCCCTAGCTGGCCCAACTGTCTTAGAGAAAATCAAATCATTTTACTCCTGGTGAATTTATAAATTTTATTTATGGTTGGTTATGTCAACTGTAGTATCTTGCGGAACTGCATCACTCCCACACAGATAATCCAGACTTGGTGTCATCAAAGAATATGAGATATTTATCAATATCAGCGTGGAAACCACATCTAAAACATTTAGGATTTATTCATATTTGGCACCAATGTCTTAGAGAAAATCAAAGCATTTTATTCGTGATAAATTAATAAATTTTATTTATGGTTGGCTATGCCAACTGTAGTTTGTTCAATTTCATCACTCTCAAAAACACTTGATCTAGACAGGGTAGCATCAAAGAATATGGAATATTTGTCAGTCTCAGCGTCGAAACAATTTTTGCACGAAATAATTATGAGCCGAAGGGAAATGCTTTATATTTTGCATTTTTTTAATTTATTATTTAGACGAAAATCTAATATTTAGACAAAAAAAAATCAATAGCCCATCACACTTTAATTTAGCAAATTATTTATATATTGAATGACCCACTAAGAAAAGATGAGAACCTGTAATGAGCATTGATAAGTAGACTTGGAGAACCCAAATCATCACAGCACACTTTGGAGACCTGACGATCGTTTCACTAACAAAGCTGGCATCATGAAATCCTAACCTGTTAACTTTATTTAGGTGTCAAGTAAAACAACGTACCCTGGACCAGCGTTTCTCAACCTTTCAGTGTTTGAGACCCTATTTTCCCAATTATAATTGCTACCCCGCCCCCCTGCTACACGGCCGCCATAGCGGACATTCCCGCGCCTCCGCCGTGAAGTTTCGATTTGTTTTGAACATTCTAGAACGTCTGCGATCCGTGAATGAATGCTGCATCTCGTTCAGTTTCAGCTAGTGTCAGCTGAGTCGATCCTTCTACCGAGAAGGTGTAATTGTAATGTGCGTGTTAACTGCAATACACCATATTCGAGTAGCAATAGATTTATGCAGTGTATACATAATCATGGATATGTCCAAAGAGGTAAAGTATCTTGGGGTTGTATTGGACCCTATTGAATGGCCACGTTAAAAAATACTGTTACTACGTAAGGCAGTTATTACCCTAGCCGTCACTAGGCGGCTATATTGAAAAACGTGGGGATTAACACCACTGGCTGTACAAAAGGGTGCTCAAACCATCGTTAACATACGGCACTTGTCTGGTGGCCTAAGGTGACATAATCCAGTGCAAAACAAACCAGCCAAGATCCAAAGGATGGCTTGACTCGGCATCACAGGAGCCATGACTTCAGCCCCAACAGTCGCCATGGAGGTGTTGCTGGATCTGACCCCCTTACCTACACTTATTTATCATGGGGGAGGCCAGGCTAGTACTATACAGACTATCCTGCAATGATAGACTGAAGATCGACCCAAGCTGCAGGGACCACTGCAAAATTCAGGTGATTGTGCTTGAAATGAGGTCAAACCTCGCGAGCCCGCAAATCTGCAGGGAAAACATATTTAGGGTGGAAACTCAGATCGCGAGGTATGGCGGAGGGAGATGTCGGGCCCACCACGGGACGCGCTTGTCTGGCTTACGGACGGATCTTGGCTGCTGTCATAATTTATTTCAATAAATTTGGTATTTATTTTTACATATACATCTCTTTTTAATTGAAAGGAAATTCCTATCCACCAATCTCTAATATTCGCCGACATCACAGATCAAAGATATTCATATCGCATTTAGAGATATCGAAGAAGACTTGTAGAAAAATTATACCAGGCACTAGTCTAGAGCTCTAACAAATATAAGACTTCAGGCAGTGCAACAACACAACAACAGTGTAACTAGTAAACAATTTTTAAATCTTCCAGCCTTATAAAGTATTTCTAATCCTGCTACTATAAATCTGATAGATATACACTTTTTAGGGTAGGGCTGGTAGGCAATAGTGACCTCACTATCGACCAGATTTGGGTTCACTTGAGGTCCAGCATAATATACTGCAAACACGAGGAGAAACTTCTGAGGAGGTTACAGTTTATTCGGAAGGACCGACGGTAAGTCACAGTATTTTCCTCGGAGCTCATACACCGGTCTTTCAGGCCGAAATGTACGCCATTTTGCACTGCGTGCGAGAGAACAAAAAGAGGAGCTACACCAACAAGCGCATCCTCATAGCCACAGACATCCAGACAGCCCCTAAGGCGCTAAGTAGGCCACGGGTAAATTCCAGGCTGGTAAGTGAATGCAGAGACGAGACGAGCGATCTGGCTGGGCAGAATGAGGTCACGCTCATCTGAGTGTCGGGTCACTCAGGAGTCAATGAAGAAGCTGACAGTCTTGCGAAATTATTCGAATTACCTACAATTAAAATTATGTGAAAAGCAAACATCTTTTTTTTAATAACTTTGTCTCTGAACGAAAAACCTTACAAAGTTTCATATCAAATAGCCAGATGTGAAAAGCTTCACAACATTAATGAAGAGCTTATTCTGCCAGCTGCAATTGAGATCGTAGAAACCATATTTGAATATAATTTTGCCAAACAATTGCAGTCCGTGTCTCTATCGAATGATAATGTTGCCCGTCGAATTGGTGATGCAGCTCCAGATGTACAGCATCAGCTTTTGGAGAAGTTCCGTGACAATTTTGTTTACCATCTAGTTTTATGAGGTAACAGATAGCAATAAAGGTGCTCATTTAATTGCCTATGTTCGATTTTCTGATGGTATGTCAGCAGAAGAAGAACTACTATTCTGCAAACTAATATAACTGAAAGCAGCAGCACTTCCATTATTTATTATCTTATGTGATTTTCTAAACGAATCAAACATAGAGTGGCAAAATTTCGTCGAGATATGCAGTGATGGTGCTCGTACAAGGTCTGGAAGATTTCAGAGTGTAGAAGCACTTGCAAACCAAATATCTCCGCAGTGTATCTGGAGACATTGCACCATACACAGAAGAGCTTTCGCTTCCAAAGAAATAAGTCCTGGTCTAAATATTGTGCCAACGATGCTAGAAACTGTAGTAAATTACATAAAAATGAGGCCGCTAAAATAAAGAATCCTTTCTGCACTTTGTAAAGACATAGGTGCTGTACATTCCGCATTATTATTTTATTGCGAGGCAAGATGGTTGTTACGTGGGACATTTCACGTGTTTATGAATTAAGAGATAAAATCGCCATTTTGCTCAAAGAGGAAAACCGACCGGAAGCCAAGACGTTTCGAGACTTCTTTGGGATGAAATTGAGCTGCTTGTTCAATATATTTGAGAGATTGAATACCTTGAATCTTTAACTCCAAGGAGCAAACACACGTACGTGGGACACAAATGATAAAGTTAATATGTTTTGTATAAAACTGGAATTATTGAGTAGAAATGTAAAGCAAAAAAATCTAGAAATGTTAGGTGCACTTGTTTGAAATGTTTGAAGATGTGAATGAATGTGTTCAAACTTACAACGCTGAAGAACATGAGGAAGCTGTTATTGTAGCCATCGATAATAACTAATTGCCATTCTGGCAAAGAATCTTAAAAAGTATTTTCTTGCTGACTTTATTTGTCAACTTTATAGCAAGTTATAAATGGTTTAGAACTCCATTTAAAAATACTCCCGGAGGCCTCTCAACTACCGAAGAAGAAATCTGTATAGAGAATTATAGCATTATAGAGCATAGTATACTGTTATCATTTTCAACATCCTACCTTTGCGCAACCGGATTTTCGTTGGTGGCTATTTTGAAGGCAAAATGTAGATAGATAGCCAAATATAGGAAAAGAGCTTAGAGTGTCAATTTATAATATTATAATATGAAAGCTTCTAGAAGTAAACAAAGACACACATTTTATATCATGTATATGTCGATTCAGTTAAATTCAGGTTTCAAACTCAACAAGTCCGAGTCAAGTATTTTGCCCTCTGTAATAACAATTACTGTTTATAGTGAAAAAATTCTAATTTTATTCCCTTGTTAATTTTTGTACTGTACGGTTTACTTGCAAACTATATATAGCTATCCCAAAAGTTTGTCAAAATAACTGAAATCATTTTATATACCAATTTGTCTTAATAATAGTTCATAACATAATATATGCAGGTGTCCTTGACAGTAAAGATTTTTGTTAGGAAAAATTGACATAACTTTGTCAGTCTTGCGAATAGTTTTGTTTCTTTAATTTGTTCATACACAAATCGAAGATCTGAGAGTGTTTATATCATTTAAATTACCTTTAATTTTTAGCTGTATTCAGTAATTTATTGTAGTAATAAATAACATATTGTTTTACTAGTAAGACTTAAGCCTTCAAGTTAAAGAGTTAAAGTAGACTGATAAAATCCTGATAGGTGGCAGTACCTGTTAAAATAACCTAGACTTTGGAGGACTAAAAACATTTTTCGCCGTTTTATTACTGACTGGTTCCCAGGTGTGGCCCGAGATGTAAAATTTGTAGGATATCGATACCCATTTGTGCCTGAAGTTGGTAAAATCTCCCCTAAAGGTTGCAAACCCAACTAGCTTAAAACGAGGGTAATACCGCGACTAGAGATTACGTGAAACTTCGTGTTTGAGAAAACCTGAAACGATAATTCGATATTTTCGTCTTTATTAGTGAATTTTCATAAAAAAAATTCACTAATGAGGAGATCCCGACTTTTCAAGTTTGAAAAAAATTCTTCAAATGAGCGCTATTTAGGACCCCTGGAACCCAAATCCGAGGTCAGTTTCAGACTTTATATGTTGGATTGTACAAGTTCGTTAGCCAGGAAAATCCGCCGAGGTTTTCCGGGAAAATGTTGTGTTTTCTTTTCAAAAAAATTTATATCTCCGGAATGAACAAAGTAAGGGCAACCAAATTTGGTACGTTTATATCATTATAGGTAAGTTACCTACCAAAATTTAGCTCTGTAGGTTAAAGGACAAAAGAGTTACAGGCATTTAAAGAAAATGAAATTTGGGTTTTCCTCAAAACGTCAAAAGTCGCGATTTTAAACGTCAAAATTGGTAATATTTAGCCAATGAACCTGAAACTAATATGAGCTATGGAAGGAAAATGTCTCAAGAATAATGTTTTACAAAGCCTGAAGTCTTAGTTTCAATCGTCATTGTCCTTTATTTTACTAAAATATTTCCATAAAATTCATTTAAAATAGACCCTTTCTCTTTTGCTGTGGCAGTAGTGTTGGATATAGGGGTTATCGGTTAATGGTATATCATTTTTGTCGAATTTTCGTAAAAAAATTTTAAAACTCAATATAGCCGTCATTATGCAAGATACGAAAAAAAATTGTATACCTTAATTATCGGATGTTTTGAGCTATATCTTAAAAAATATTTCTACAATTACAGGGTGGCCCATAAGTCGTTGGTGATTCAAATTTTCTTTAAAAAATTTACTAATGGGGAGATCTGTTTTTATATATATATATATATATATATATATATATATATATATATATATATATATATATATATATATATATATATATATATATATATATATATATATGTCGTACCGATAACTCAAAAAATAATCGACCCATCTTGATCAAGTTTGGTGAGTACCTTCCTTTTGCAAGTGGCTTGGATAAGTTCGTTAGCCAGGAAAATGGGACTAGGTTTCCCCGGAAAATTTTGTGTTTGCTCTCTAAAAAAATTTATATTTCCAGAAATAACAAATTTGGTAAGCGTATTTGTATTTTAAAGAGTGGACCACGTACCAAAATTTAGGTCTCTAAGTTTAAGGACAAAAAAGTTACGGGCAGCTAAAACAAAAAATTTTGGAGTTTTCCTCAAAACGTCAAACTCGCAATTTAAAACATCAAAATTGGCAATGTTTAGGCAAAGAACGTGAAACAAATACGGATTGTGAAAAGAAAATGTTGCAAGATGAGTGTTCTGCGAACACTTAAGTTTTAGATTCAACCGTCATTGCCCTTCATTTTACTAAGATAGTTACAGAAAATTCATTTCAAATAGACCCTTTCTCTGATGCTTTGGCTGTCGGTTTAGATAAGTTGATGCTTTCGCTGTAGTTTTTATCGAAATATGATGCATGTTTGTAAGAAAAAATCTGGACGCAGTAAGTGCGTTTTGGTATCAAATTTTCATTAAATCCTTCAAATTTCAATAACTCAATTTGCTATTAACGTAAGTTTTCTTGGTTAGGAAACCAACATTTAACTTTATTTTCGGAACATTTCCGTATGAACGCAGCAAGGGCGTTTTGGTTGCGAATTTTCAGCAAATGTTTCAAATTTCAATAACTCTATTTGCTTTTAACCTAAGGTTCATTGGCTACGAATCCAGTTTTCTCAGAAACATTTAAAGTTTATGTTCGGAAAATTTTTGTACATTTTCAAATAATTATTTTGATAAAATATGGTACATTGTTCCTACTATATAGGTTATACCGGTAACCAAATTGATGCCTGCTCGCATTAGAGCGATACATTTGTAATTAAAAACATTTTTATGAAAATTCACTTCTATTACGCACTTGCTGCGCCCAGAGTTTTTGATTTCTGTGCACCTTGTATAGCAGGCAGCCGTGGTGACAACCATATTCTAAGTTACCAATTCATTTTTCTCTGAAGTCTGTATATGATTTTGTACATATGTCTGTGTTTCATAATAAGTCAATATTGATTTTGAACTAAAACATAAATTTTCTATTTTCGAAAAACGTGCCCAAAAAAACATTATCAAAATCTGACCACTAGACACAAACAATCTTCACGATAGTTTTTCTGGGCATCCTACTCTCACAGGCTGGTCCGCTATCGTTTATTCTGTCACTTTGGAGCTTCCACTTTCTCACACAATCAACATATAGAAGTAAGGTGGTGGTTCTCGAGGCAACCCATTTTTCCGACGGAAGCAAACACCAGCCCACTACTCCATTCGGGAGTATACCTCCACACGTTTCACTGATTACGAGTGTAATCTTTTTTTAAATTCGAAAGTCCTTACCCAAGCAACAAATTAAGGCGTGTTAACCAGCACTCGAGTCCAGATGACCTAACCAAGTTGTAATTTAGTAATAATTAACCACAATGTTGCCTTAATTGTCATAATGACTACAAATTTGGAAATGCGGCTCCGAACTAGCTTATTTTTGACTATTAAAATTACTCCAAAGTCAGTAACTTACAAGTAATTGAATTGGGAAAAAATTGGTTTCATTTTACTCATAAAATATACTTGAATATACTTTTGTGTTTCAATTCCAGAGTTGGTAAATTTTAGGTCGAAGTGTGCCCTAAATTGGACTGAAAATCGACTACTAAGCCCAGATACCTGAAATACCTACTTTAAGGTAATTTATTACCTAATATTAACCTGCAATATGTCTCTGTGGTATAGTAAATTGGGGGTCTTCTTATGAAGTCCAGCTTACATATAGATTACCAATTTCCTTGCAATACAGCACAGGAAATATTTTAGGCACTGAGCTAACCTAAAATGGCTTTCTGGTCGGCTATAAAGTCATAATTACTGCAGAAATGGTCTTTCAAGTCAAATTGCCTACCTTCAAGTTGAAAATACCCATAAAATCTGACTTGAAATAAAAATTGTCCTCAAAGTTCAAAGTGTACAGCAGTGAAATACATTTGTGAATCTTAAAGGTGTGTCAGTTGATAAACTTCATCAATAAAAGTTTATTCTTGTTGTTAATGTGCGTGCACCAGTAACAAATATAGTGTTACAATGCCCCTTTGAAACCAATAAAATTTTACAAACATACTACAAACTATTATAGAGTAGTAAAGAATGCTCACAGAAAAATAGTGATAGATGCTGATCATTAAAAGTGGCTTACATCAAATCAGCACGTTTCTCCCTTCAATATAATACATCCATTTTAAAGCCAAATGGAGTGAAGCAGTGGCAACACGGTCAGCTGTCATGTTTATGTTTATTTACTTACTTTATTTTGTTTCTATTTTCTATTAGTGTCTGTATATTATGGAATCAAAGATCAAAAGCGCTGTATAATCATTCCTATATGTCTCTCTGTTGTGCACGGATATAAGTAATATATATTTCTATACACGAAAATGTTTCATTTCTAATAAATTCAAACAAAATTCGTTTACCATATAGTTGAAATTCCCATAATAGGACAAAATGCCTTCAAAGTTTGGTTAGTTTGCCCTGTCATTAGTAATTGTGACTTATAGGTAAAAAAATAGGGCAAAATTAACTTTCAGGTCAATAATGTTAGAAGGGCAGCCATATTAAATTAATTTTGCGGTATCCATCTTGATTGTATTGGAAAATGAAAAATAGTTTTTTGTTAAATATAGTGTAATCAAATTTTAGTTCGATAAAAACATTAAATTATGATTGTATACCATGACGACAAGATAGTTTTGTGTTGTTTACATCACCAATCCTCCAAAATCAGAATTTCAAGAATTTTGAATAATTTTTTATTTTCACTAATTTTATCTTTTATACGGGCGCTCTAATTTTATCGAAGCATCATCATTATGTTAACAGAAAAAAACATAACTGCAGTGGGTTTTGTCTTTATACAGTGCGAATCACCTTTATCATTGTTGCAAATATTTGAAGTAAGTTCTTTGATCATTCAAGATGTCATTTTTTGACAAAGATGGACAATATCTCTACTACTCTACTGTTTGTTTATACATACATAACCACAGATCCTACAGAACCGAATAATGTCACATGCGTAGTTTGTTGTTAAGAACGTCACGGCACTAGGCACCTAGATGTCAGATTCAAGTAAAGCGTAGCACATATTTACCAATATATTACGTCCATTGGCCCAATGTTGAATGTAAATGCCCTAAATATAACTAAAACGCCTTGGTCGAAACGCCTTGCTGGACCTATTGTCGACTTCCATATTACTTTGACTTTATTCCCCACCTTGGTAATATACACTTAAATTTTACTTGAAAATGACCTGTGGTGATTTGGTCGCCGACCTATTGGTAAGGCGATTTTACGTCAATATGACTTTAAATGTTGCTTGGGTACCTCTGTAAAAGCGCAATTTTCTTTATGAAAATTCTCTAAAGAAACCTTGGGTTTCTATAAAAAAATAAGGTAAAATTACAACTCATGATTAAATGATGCTTAATAAGAGAGTAAACCGGTTACCACTAAGTGCTTTCTTAAAAATTATTTACCTAGGATTTTACATTGTATTTCATTAGAGTTTCATATTGTATTTTAAAGTTTCTTATATTATATCACTTCGGCACTCGCTGACTCGTAATATCACCGTAAAACTACTCAATGAAATTGAGAGAATGTCTGTCACAGTATAAAATGGAAAATATTTAAACTCACCTTATAAGTTTTTAAAACAAAGTTATAATCAGTTTAAAAAGTTTCCTCCAGTAGATTTACAGTTCCGAGGAAACTAAATCAAAATCGATTGAAGTCGAGAGCAGAAATCTGCCATTGTTGAATATAAACTTAGTAAGTGAAATTTAATACAATTAAGAGACTTTATGTTTAAGAACAATTACAATTATCGTTTATGTCTCGCGTTCGCTATAATTTTAAACTGATAAACGTCGTTTATTATTAATTCGTCCGTGAAATGACAGTCTAATTAAAACATTTCAGTCAAAGGTCTTTATTATAAACATAAAATCTTACTTCTCTTTTGCCTAAGTATGCAAATAAAAAAAACGAATGATGACTAAGCACATATTTTCTAGTTCGTACCATTTAACGGTTTATACCAATGAGAAGAGATCAACGGCAGACAGAACAGAGCGTTAAAATGGTAAACGTCCCTTATTATTAATTTATTTATGCAATGACAGTCCAATCAATGCAATCTAGGTAAATATATTTCGTATAACTTTTTAATTTCAATTCTACTATTCCGTCCAAGTACGTAAATAAACACGAATGGTGACTAAGTAAACTGAACAAACTGAGTAAACTCAGGATGACATTATAGCAGCGATACTACATAAGGGACCCAATCCTTTGCTCACATAAATGTGCAGGATACTCAGAGGTTCTTTATCACTAGGCTTCTTGCCAAAAATATGGAAGCTGACCAGAGTGGTGTTGTCACCAGCAGCTTGTTGGGAAAGCTACTCACCTCGCGGTAAAATCGTTTATCCCAATCAAACTTAAGACTATATAAACTGCCCGACAAACGTATAAGAACTGGGACACTAAAGAAAAACACAACATATATATATATATATATATATATATATATATATATATATATATATATATATAATATATATAAATATATATATATATATATATATATATATATATATATATATATATATATATATATATATATATATATATATTAATTAATTAATATATTTATTCGCACCATCGATACATAAAAAATGTGTAGAACACGTCAACATTTAAAAAAACTTAAACACACAGGAATTACAATTCAAAAAAACTATACAATCACGATATTGATTACCAACAGTTACAACTTTTCAACTAAAAAATCCTCAACATTATAATAGGCCTTTGCCGCCAGAATGTTATTCAGTGTCTTTCTCATCTTTGCAGGTGGAAGCTCCTTTATCTGCACCGTCAGTTTGTTGTACACCTTTAGGGACTGCACCACAGCACTAGTGTAAACAATACTTTTTGTAGTTTGTGGCACAATTAACTGATCCCTTAAACGTGCTCTAGTGTTGTATTGATGCTGTTGTTCACAATCTGATAACAAACTCCGGTTTTTCCTAACAAAACACGCATACTCCAATATATACAAACTTGGCAAGGTAAGTATTCTGTTTTCGAGGAATGTTTTCCTACACGAACCCCTATAATTTAGATTAAATATGCTGCGGATACATGCCTTTTGGAGCCTAAAGATTCTACCAGATTCTATGGAATTCCCCTAGAACATTACTTCATATCGAAGCCTTGAGTTCACATATGCGTAGTACGCCTCGAGGCCAGCACTAATACTACTAGAATCGGACAGAACATGCAGAGCATATCTTAAAGCTGACAATTTGCCTACCAGATAGCCAACATGAGCACTCCAGTTCAACTGAGAAACAAGCTTCAAGCCCAAAAACTTAACATCATCCTGCGAGCTCAGCAATTCCGAGTTGAATTTCAGCGATAACTGGTTACCCCTAAAATAATTAAATGAGATTAACTTGGTTTTGGTCACATTCAATTGTAAGTCCATTCCATTGTACCACTGTTCCAGAATTCTCAGTGATGGTGATGCCTCATAAATTAGATCACTATCTGAAGGAGCTCACAAAACCACAGATGTATCGTCAGCAAACAGGGTTGTCTTATGGGGCAATATTTCAGACAGTTCGTTAATATAAATTAAGAACAAGACTGGCCCAAGGATTGAGCCCTGAGGCACACCTCGTTATATAATCTTCCACTCAGATGCCAGAAATACCCCTGTCCTATAATCATTAAGAGCCACACATTGTTTTCTGCCTAATAGGTATGACTTTATTAAATTCAGCGAGACTCCCCTGAAACCTAGCAATTCCAGCTTAACTAACAGTGTGTTGCGAGACACGCTATCAAAAGCTTTAGATAAATCCAGCATCATACACATTGTGCTTTTACGCTTATTTAGTCCCTCTGTAATTTCCTTGATAACTTGAAATATTGCCCTGTTAGTTGACCTTTTTTAATATAGCCATTTTGATTCTTACTAAATATTTGGTGTTTCTCTAAAAAAAGCCACTATTCGCTTACATAGAATTTTTTAAATTATTTTTGCTATATTCGAAATTAGTGAGATAGGCCTATAATTGGTACGTAGAGATATGTCCCCACTCTTATGTATCAGAATCACTAGTGAGTTTTTCAGATCATCCGGAAACAATCCCTGAGCCAGGCATAAGTTAATGATATGTGCTAATGGCTTGACTAAAACACCAGCGCATTATTTCAGCAGCCTTACTGGAATCTCGTCAAAACCTACTGAAGCGGTGTTTCTAAGTTCAAAAATTGTATTGTACACTTCACTTTCATGGGTGGGGTAAAAAATATTGTCTCATTAACATATTTAATTTTATCTGCTGCTGGAGCATTGTTGATGTTTTTACACACGTTGATTAGATAATTATTTATGTAATTTAACCGCTTTAATGCCATTATTTATCCATGAACCCCTGTTTTTGTCATTCACAACTATTATTTTCTTCTTGAATATCTCATCCATCGCCGTTATAAAAGTCTTACTGAATGTACGGTAACTTTCAGTTACATCATTTTCCTCCAGCACTAAGTTCCAGTTGGTCTTCTCTAGAACATTCTTCATTTTATTAATCTTGTCTGGAGTATACATTCTAACTTGTTTCTTCTGCTTACTTTTAAATATTGATTTTTGCAAGGAAAATGACAGCATTCGAGCATGATGGTCAGATAGAGCTGTCGCAATAACACTACTCTCATATACCGGGACATTTGGTTATATATTATCAATTGAAGTGGCTGTTACACGCGTTGGGCTAGTAACACAAGGCTTTAAATTATAACTATCGAAGACATCATAGAGTCTTATAAATAGAGGGCTATCAACGCAAAGTATGTCTACGTTAAAGTCACCACATAAACATATCTGCTTAGGCTTTTTTCTCTTCATGACTGACTCCAAAACGTCTTGCAAAATCGCTAAAAACTCAAAAAACTGATCAACAATTGTATGTGGCCTTCTACATACATTGATAACTACAATCTTCATCTTTATTAGATCGATACTACTGCATTCAAATATCATTTCCTTACTTTTTTCTTTTACAAAGTCTAGCTCGATAAAATCCATGCCATCCCTGACGAAGATACATGAGCCGCCGTGACGCCTGCTGGATCTGGCGTAGCAAGAAGACATTTTGTAACCAGAATTGTTAACAAAAGGAGCCTCTGCGTCAGTTAACCAGTGCTCTGTCAACGCTAAAACATGAGGCTTTTTAATATTTTTAAAATAAATGTCTATATCATCCAACCTATTTTTAACACACTGTATATTTTAGTGAAATAAAGTAAAGCGGTTATCTGCTCTAATTAAATGGTCGTAATTGTCTGCTATCTCGCTTCTGTTCAAGGTTTGCTGGTGCGGCTCGAAAAAAAATGCTTAAACGGCTTTACAATAACATTAACTGGCCATAAGTTTTCATCATAAAATAAGCGTTCTTGCTCTCCCAAGACGCAAACCTTAAATGCCGCTATATCCTGATTTTTAATATTTAATTTAGAGCAAGTTAAGAAATTCAAGTTTATTCCTTTCAAATAGTTTTGTAGATCGTTTTCAGTTGTAGTATTCTTTAAATTAGAAACGAAAACCCATTTTCTTTCGAAAACCGCTTCTAATGTTGTGTTAGCTTTTTTACCCTTGATAATTTTTTTACTCCTATTGACTAATGTAAATTCATCACTACCATCTTCCACTATTGAAGGCAGAATATCGTTCACCGTTGCTGGTTCCGGGATATTAGCGCCCTCTGTTGCTGTGTTTCCACCACTAGTATTTTTGGATACCTCATCTCTCGAAATTTCAGTTTCCGACCGTAGTCTGGTTTTAACACCTTCGCTGTTGCCGTTTACAGTGGTTTGTTTCCCACCCACTTTTTCAGAACTCCCGTCGACAGGTTTCTTCGCACTGACATTGGCAGCTATCGAAGCATTTTTCATTTCAGTTATAACCTTATTTTGATTTTCTACTGTTTTATTTAGTTTTGTAATTTGTTTTAAAAATTCAGCCATCAGCTGCTCAAGATTTACTATTTTATTAAGTAAGTTACTCACATCTGTTTGTTCCCCGCTGACAGCCATATCCAACGGTCTATCAGCACATTGTTTACAAACCCACTTGACGCTAGTTTTATTACTTTCTAGGAATTTAAGTTCAGTAGGCTTATATGGAGTACACTTGTGATGCACATATACCTTGCAATCCGCAGCACAGCACTTTAAAAAGTTACTTTCGTTAAAAAAATCTATATATATATATGTATATATTTATTTATATTTATATATATATATATATATATATATATATATATATATATATATATATATATATATATATATATATATATATATATTGTGCGCGCTTAGAGCAAGCATGTTAACAGAAACCGAGTGAGGGTGCTCTGGAAACTAAGGAAATCCTCCTAGACGCATATCTGGATATAGAGGAAACTTTCGATAAAGCATATTTTGGATCCATCGACGGGACTACAAGAAACCTCGGCTTATAGGAGACCTTGCGAAGATGGGTATATTGAACGCTAAAAATAGGATGGTGTACACATTAATATTGGGAGAAACCGTAGTTAGTCGAGTTGAAGGAAGCTACCCACAGAGGGGAGTATTCCCTCCCCTGCTGTGGAGCCTGGTAATGGATGCACTGCTGAGAAGATTGGGAGGGATTGAATCTCCTAAGTTATGCAAAAAATCTGATTATTTAGTCCGAGTAGATATAAAAATGACTATTTAAGAACGCATGCAACTCGCTACAATGCTAGTAAAAAAACAGGCCACCAAGGGTGGCGTAAGGGTCAGTCCTAAAAAGTCCTGAATAGTTTCTTTTATCAGAAAAAAGAACACTGAGAAATCTGTTCCACAGTTCCTACAGGAAGAGCCAATTCCTGCGCTGGAGGAGGTAAAGATTTGGGAGTCATCCTAGAAACTTAACTAACCTGGAGGCAGCAGATTTTTTTAAATCGGTGAGCAGCCTTATGACGGTCAGACGAATGTACAAGAAAGGTTGGGGTCTAAAACTCTTTAAGGTACAGTATCTATATAATAGGGTAGTAAAACTAATTATAACATACACCGTATTTGAATGCTGGAGAAAGCCAGACAAAACGCAACCAAACTGAAACTAAGCAAAATAAGAGAACTTACTGGTTTGGGAATTTAAAGGGCAATGGGTACCACCCCCACAGCGACAATATATATACTTTTAGACCTACCACCCCTTTATACTGTAAGAGGCATGGCTATCAGTAGAGATCTGTCTTTCAAAACGTCTTTCCGGAAAGGGAGGACCAAACCAAACGACCCTATTGAGAGCAGATCTCTGCTGGTACACTGAAGGCTTCAAAACCGATCGGGGGCAGGAGCCGGCGCATATAGGAGCAACACTGATGCAAGGATATCATCTACCCTCGGAAAGTGTGCAATTATACACCAGGCAGAAGTGTATACCATCGAGATGTATACGAGGGAAATTATACAAAACCATTACGCACACAAATCGATAAAAATATATTCAGACATCCAAGCTGCAATAGAGGCACTTGGTTCCTAGCGATATACTTCAGAAACGGTATCTAGCTGTAAATATGCTCTCAGCGAACTAGGCAGCTGCAATGAGGTGTCGCTGGTCTGGATACCGGGCCACTCGGACCATGATGGCAATGTTGCGACCGACGCGCTTGCCAGAAGTGGTGCCCAGAGGGACTTTATCGGACCAGAACCGGTGCTGGAGATAACAGGATGCACAGCAAAACACACCTTAAAAACCAGGACAGAAAGATTGACAATCCAGCAATCGCACAATCTACCAGGATTAGCACGCTCTAGGGGCCTCATACATGGCCTTTCACATTTAAGGGCTAAAAAACTTCTACAGCTAAACACACAACTACTAAGAACTCAGGTCGGCCAGTACACGGGCCATGGCCGCTTGCATCACCACATGCACCAAATTGGTCTTGGTCAGGAGACCGAGTGCCGGCTGTGTATGGAGAGTGACGAAACAGCAGAGCACGTGCTATGTTCTTGTGCGGATGCGGATGGGACAAGACACATGCTCTTTGGCGAGACACAGGTTACACCAGAAAATCTGGGTCAACTTTTCCCCACAAAAATTTTGGACATCTGTAGGAAGTTAGATTTGTTGCGTGAAATGTAAGACAATCCAGTGTGAGCCACAATAGACCTTAAGGCCGCAGTGGAAGGACCGTTAAGGCACACTGGTTTTCCATTGAATAAAACGGTCAGGTCAACTAACACAAGTCAAAGCTGGACGTACAAACTTGGTGCGTGATATGGAGGAAACGATACTTGGTATGAATTCATACTCTATTACTAGCCGACTTAACCCAGAACCTCTTTCTTATTATTAGAGATGAGAAGAAGGGGACAAAAAATCAATCACACATTCCGGCTGGAAGCCGGAACGAATCAAAAACAAGTTCCGGTGAGAGTGAACAAGGAGTCAAGCCGGGAAAATCGTGTCCTTTTCTCAGGGCAGGAGTGCCACTGTTTTTAGGCGGAAGTCCTGGTAGAGTATGCTAAAGCGAATAATAGGATGTGCCTATTAAAAAACAAGAATCTGTACTACGCCAGACAGTCGGGCCGCCCTAAGGCTATTTCAATCTACAAGGTGTCTTTAGCACTGGTGTGTAAATGTCGCAATGAACACAGAGCACTGGCGGACCGGAACAGCGTAAGGCTGATCTGGATACAAAGTCACTGCAGGATTTGGGGAAACAAAAATCTATATCAAAATGCACAATCCGAAAAGTCGTTGAAACTTGAACAATAGTATACTCGTATATTATGTATGTCCTAATTTTTATTTTACAATATCTTATTTGTTTCAGAATATATAAATAAAAACCATATTAACAAAAGAATTCCTAGAGCCTCGGTGGTTCAGATGTAATAACGTGTGCCTCTGAACCGAAGGGTACTGGGTTCGCCCACAGTTCTCCTTTCACTTTTTCAGTACATACTGTAACATTAACATCAACCGAGGTTCTGGCATTGTATTTGAGCAAGTTGAATGTCTGCACGTTCCGCCCTTCGGAGGGGACGTAAAGCAGTCGGTCCCGTGTCCAAGCGATGTTGGGCACGTTAAAGATCCCTACCCTTCTTACAGAAAGGCAGGGGTTCGGCAAAATTTCCATGATAGTGAGTTGAAACTGCTCCCTGGCGTCGGTGATTGGCCATAGTCGCGGAAAGTCGACGTTGAAGAAACAAAACACACACACACACACACAAAGAATTCCTGACATCAGCCCAGATGCAGACCTACTGTGGTTCTGTGGTAAGAACGTGTGCCTCTGTTATTGGGTTCGATCCCAGGGTTTTCTTTCCCTTTTAAATACATACTGTACAATTAACATCAACCGAAGTTGTGGCATTCTATTTAAGCAAGCTGAATGTGTGCACGTTCAGTCCTTCAAAGGGGGCGTAAAGCCATCGGTCTCGTGTCTATGCGATATTGGGCACGTTAAAGATCCCTACCTCACTTAGAGAAAGGCAGGGTGGCGGCAAAATTTCTGGGATAGTGAAGCGAAACTGCTTTCTGGCGTCGGTGATTGACCATATTAGCGGAAATAGAGCTACGTTAAAGAAACAAAAAAAAAAAACACACACACACACATCAGCCCAGGTGAACAAAATTCCTGACTTAATAAGTAAGCTGTTTACTATTAAAATAGGCCCACAAAACATTCTCTTAGTGATCAATTTATTGCAGTTAATCATGACCCGTCAGCTGAAATAATCATTCAGAGAATATAAAACTGTTTACCATAAGTTTAAATCAAAATATTATTTAACATATAAAAGCGCCATTGTTGTCTAAAAATAGTATGTCTGGTTTCTTCTTGAATTGGATGGTACTATAAGACACTATTTTCCAAAGACTCGAAGGGCTACAATTTATATATATATATATATATATATATATATATATATATATATATATATATATATATATATATATATATATATATATATATATATATATATATATATATATATATATAAATTCACTTCCATAGCGCACTTGCTGCGTTTAAGCTTTTTTTCCTTTTAACTTAGAAATCTAAATTTCGGTACATAGTTCAGCTTTAACGACGTTAGCCCGGCTGACAAATTTTAAAGCTGTAGCTTTGTTTTTTCCGGAGATATATAAAATTTTCGAAAGAAAACACAAAATTTTTCGGGAGAAACTGGTCCAATTTTCTTGGCTAACGAACCTATCCAAGCCACTTGTCATAAGGAAGGCATACACCAAATTTTATAAAAATCAGTCCATTATTTTTCTAAGTTATCGGTGTGACATATATATATTTATATATATATATATATATATATATATATATATATATATATATATATATATATATATATATATATATATATATATATATATATATATATATATATATATATATATATATATATATATATATATATATATATATATATATATATCAGAGCGATAACTCAGAAAATGCTCAACTGATTTTAACGAAACTTGACAATGCCTTCATTTTGTTATAATCGTGGACGAGTTCGTTAATCAGCTATAACGGACATATTTTCCCAGAAAAAATATTCAAAAATGTTTTTGAATAGGCTATATTTTTAGGGGTGTTAAAGTGACTGGAATTAGACTCTACATGTAGCTATAAATGAAGTGAATATATCTCTGTTGCGATTTTTAAGTAATTTGGTCCACAAAATTTTGAGTTTTTCCCAAATTAAAAATAAAATCTGACAGATATGAATTGTGACAACTTAAGTGGTTAAAGTATGATGCCAGACAAAGACAAAGTAGTCACCTGCCACGCGTATATTGAAACATATACCACAGGCATACGTCATAATGCAATGTTCACACCCGAATTGTGGGGATCCCACGCTAATGACCGCTTTCGGATATTTTCGGATGCGCGGATTTGTAGAGGAAAATGAGGAAGTTTTATGTCAGCTACTTGAAGTAAAAATCAGACGAAACAGTGTGTTTTCTTTATTTATTATGGTTTGCAGTTCTGTTTGAAGGTTATGTAAATAATTGTAGAGTGCTTTTAAAATTAGAAAGTAACGAATAATAACGTGTTTTGTTTATTTATTATGATGTGACAATTCTGTTTTGAGGTTAAGTAGTAAGTGGTTGTCATTGAAATAGATATAACAACGTGTACCTATATTATGCGTTTAAAATTGAAAACTAAAGAATAATAACGTGTTTTGTTTGTTTATCATGGTTTGGCAGTCCTGTTTGGGATAAGTACTAAATGATTGTATAACAATATGTTCCTAGAATTGAAAATCAATGAATGGGAATACTAACGTTAATATTCGTTGATTAATTCTTTAAGTATGTAAGCTATTTGAATAATGAATGGACTTCTTGGGTATTATTCGAGTTTCCTTCTGATAAGCTTTTGTAAGTCCAATGAAATCTGTAATCCGAGTTTCTTTTACAGAGACTTGCAGTACTTAGATTCACCAAATTTTAATTTTCTAGCGTGAGAGAAAATTGAGTTGTGGGCATTCAACGCTTTTACTTAAAAAGAGCTAGACCACGAGATTTGAATATTTTTATGATAATAGAAAGAAAGAAATTCCTAGAACTAGCTTGTATTCTGACCTTTCAACCCGATCTTCCACGTCAGTTTAAATTAAAAGTACTACTTTTCGTAATATGTCGTACTAATAGTGTAAACTTCTTATGAAAATTCGCTATTATAACGCACTTGCTGGGTCCCTGAATTTTCGACTTGTGTACTTTTCACGCTACTACTATTTCTATGAGCTCCGACTGCAAGTCAGAACAAACAGAAAAAAACAGAGTAAGGATTTATTTCAAAAAGTAGTTATACTTATCATAACTTATCACTTAAATATTTTCTTTTATACGACTTTCTGGCATGAAGCTTACTTAAATAGTCTCGCTGAAGACTCCAACAGTAGTCGGTCATTATGTAGCTATCCCATCACCCTTGATATCGATCTTTCATAGTTTTAATATGCTGATAGAATATTTCCCCTTGCTCCTGACCACAGTCACCTAGGTTTTCTAGAAAGCAATCAAGGTGGTTGTCATTAAAGTTTGAAAGCATAGTTTTCACTAATTCTATGCCTTACAAGTTCCAAGAAAATTTTGTAATACTTGAACAGATGAACAACAAGCGTTATATTCAATCTCGTTCATTGATGCGGTAAATTGGCGATCTTTTAAGAGCTGCCTTATTTGAGCACCACCAATATGCTGGTTTTTAGTTTTTCCGTACTAATCCCACAAATGTACGTGTCAAGTAACCAAACCAAAGTTTATCTCGACTTACAGCTTTTACAAAGTGTTTCATAAGCGCCAATTTAATATGCAACGGTGGAAGTAATATTTTCTCTCTCTGAACCAAAAGTTCGTTGATTACGTTTGATTCACGCAAAAATATTGCACAATAATTTTCCATAAACATACTGCTCAGTTGTCTAATAAAAATAAATACTTGGCAATCAGTTTACAATGTTTTTCAATAGATCACTGTAAAGACAAAATTACTTGAATGACCACTTCCAGTTTATTTTTTACCTTTCTATCTACAATAAAGTCGTGTATTTCATTGCTGTTTTATTTAGCGTCCTTAAATTTAGACACACATTCAGTTGTGTGCTGAAAAAGCTTTCCTTCCCATGAGAATTGAATCAGGGATACTTGCAGAAGTGGGCTTTCATTAAATTTACCAAGGAGGCGTCGCAATGTGGATTTCTGTTGCCAGTCTAGTCTCTAGAATAGTCTGCAAAATCTCTCAGTTTATACCGCCTGACGACTTCAGTTTGCAATTGTGCATTCTACAGTAACATTATCTATTATAATTGCGTCATTTTTAAAAAAGCTTTGCCAGCAAACCCTGAGCTTGAATATAATATTTTGCACTTTTTGGGGTAGATTTACTTAAAGTATACCATGAAATCAATAATGTTATTGAAAGTAATTTAAAATGTTTCCATAAATTTTAAACATATCATATCATTTCTATCCTGTGCTCTTTTTTAGTAAATTTTATTACAAAAAATTATTCAAATAAGTGCGAAATAGGACCCCTAGAACCCACACCTGGGGTCAATTTGAATTTTTATATGTATATGTAAATGTATATATATATATATATATATATATATATATATATATATATATATATATATATATATATATATATATATATATATATATATATATATATATATATATATATATATATATATATGTTGTTATGATATGGGAGGCAATGTTTATGATATATATATATATATATATATATATATATATATATATATATATATATATATATATATATATATATATATATATATATATACAGGGTGTCGCATTGAAAACGAAACAGACTGATTTGCGTCCAGAGAATTTTTTTTCAACAAACGCTAAAACACAATAATTTTAATATTGAGGGGGACATGTTTGGACATAAAACTCAATTTTGTTACATCAACCCCTTAAGGGTGGTGATAACAGCCCTTATATTCTAAATAGAGAACATGGGTCAAGTGTTACATCATTTTAAAGCTCTTTCTTTTCTGAATTCGGCACACTAATTTTTTTGGAAGTTTTATCAACTCGTTTAAAAATTATTCACAGTTGGGGTTGCAAGAACGTATTTCATTCATTGTGATACGAAATGCACTAATAAGTCAATTTTTGTTAAAAAAACTAAAAAACAAAACCAAGCGTTCAAAAATGTTTATTCAATTAAGTAAGTGTTCCAATTGTTGACCACGAGCTTCCATACAAAAGTACAAATTTGGTTCAAAACAAGCTCTGACATTCTGGAGCATTTGTGGAGTTATTAGACGGCATTCTTCAACAATGCGTCGTCGTAATTCTTCCAGAGACTCTGGTTCTGTTAAGTAAATTCCACTCTTTAAATGGCCCCATAGAAACAAGTCTAAAGGAGTTAAATCCGGTGATCTAGGGGGCCACTCAATAGAACCTCTACGCCCAATCCATTGTACTGGAAACTCTGTGTTCAAAAACTTCATAACACGTTGTGAAAAATGCGGAGAAGCTCCATCTTGTTGAAACACTAATCGATTTTCTTGATAGAGATCATCATTTTCAACAATGTCAATTAGTAGAGGGTAAACGAGATCTTCTAGTAACTCCAAATACGTTTCGCCACTCAAATTGCCATAAAAAAAATTGGTCCGATTAAACGGTCTCCAAAAATGCCAGTCCAGATATTTAATTTTTGTGGAGTTTGAGTGTGGACTGTGTGAAAATTTCATGGATTATTATCTGCCCAATAACGACTATTATGACGATTGACTGTAGAGTTTAATAAAAACGTACACTCGTCTAAAAAACAGATATTGAACCAAAAGATCCCGTTATCAGCTAATCGTTCTGTCATAACTTCACAAAACTCCAGCCGGGGATCAAAATCATTCAGTTGTTGTACCAGATTAATTTTATACGAGTGAAATTTATGATGCTTCGATATTCGCTGAATAGTTCTTCTTTTGTAGTTTGAAACAGTGGCCAATTTGCTCGGGCTCAAAGTTGGGTCTGCAGCAATTTGTCCTAAAACTTCAATCTCAGTAGTCTCATTTATAACCGGAAATTCACGTTCAGGATCCCGTTTTTTGTTGGCTACTGAACCACTTTGTCGAAACTTTGCAACTAACTCCAAGATGTATTTTCTGTTAACATGTCTGTTCGGATGTCGCTCATTAAACAAATTTGCGGTACGGTTGACACAGTCATCGTTTTTTAAAAAAAGAGTAATAATTTCAACTCTTTCTTTTACAGAATACACCACTGTAAAATTAATTTTCGGTAGTACTATCAAGTATCAAACCGACCGATAAACTGAAATAATAAACCGCATTTCTCTCATTCCGATAAGCGATGTTCTGATAGTTAATTTTTTGTTTACAAACCAACAAAACATTGACTATCAGCACATTTCTTATCGGAATGAGTGAAATGCGTTTTTGCATCTTCAACTGTGAATTCTTTTTAAACGAGTAAATAAAACTTCCAAAAAAATAGTGTGCTGAATTCATAAAAGAAACAGCTTTCAAATGATGTAACACTCGACTCATGTTCCCTATTTAAAATATAAGGGTTGTTATCATCACCCTTAAGCGGTTGATGCGAAAAAGTTGAGTTTTATGTCAAAACATGTCCCCAATATTAAAATTGACGTATTTCAGCGTTTCTTGAAAAAAAAATTCTCTGGACGCAAATCGCTCTGTTTCGTTTTCAATGCGGCACCCTACTATTTATATATATATATATATATATATATATATATATATATATATATATATATATATATATATATATATATATATATTCATCAAAACCTTTTTAAAGACTAATTTATTTTCTTTTAACACATATCAAGCTTACTCTGATCCTTCTAAAATTTTGCAAATATTGACATGTTGAAGTTTCTTACAAGTTTTATGTTATTTAATCTAAATACAAACTGATTAGGTGCTGTTTTAAACTTATCTTATAAACCGTTTCCATATGAACCGCCAATTTTTACTATTCTTTGTCCCTATGCAACCAAAATTGATAAGATGGACGAGATTAATATTTTTATGTTTCGTAATAGGCAATGTGATGCCCTCTATTGATGTCCAATTGCGATTCCTTGCTCTAATTCTATTTTACGAATTTATATCGGCATAAGTAAAATTTCATTCGTTCATTGCGTGACTTAGCTACTGGACTCCTAGAGGCTGGCTCCACGTGCCACCCCTGGCGTGACAGTCGGCAATGAGAATAACGCCCAGGGCTGATTGTCTACTAAAGTATCGCTCCCTCTCTTCGCAGGTGGTAGTGGAATTTTCCTTTACGTGATAGTAAAGGTTTTCCACGCCCGAGGAGGTACCACCCCATAAATCAAGGGGCCGGTGAAGTCCGAACGGACGTTTCTGGTTCTGGTGTATGAGTCGGTTTCCCTTGTAAGCAAAAATCATGATGGCTTTTCCTTGTACAAAACATTCCGGAGGTAAAATACCCCTCCATTCGGATCTCTGGGAAAGGGGTGCACAGGGGGCGTCAGCACCAAGATTCAACATATCCTTCTCAAATGTATGTGGCCTAAATTCTAACCTGAACTCCGTCCACCATTTTCTCTAGGCTAATAGGCCCCAACTCCTTTCTCACCGAAACTCAAATCAGTGCCAAAACATCCACTAATCACCTTAATTTCCCGGGGAATGAGCTGCTTACTTCCTTTAGATTGCATGGTATGGTGGCGTGTGCGCATACGTCCGTAGCAATCTACCTTGCACCAGACTCCCTAATTTAGAAGCCGAAAGAAAATACATACTATGGATAAAACTCTCTCTCAGTGCTGAAACTAAATTTATCTGTTGCGTTTACCGGGTACCTTCTGACAACAACTTTGTCAGGCTCTTCGACCTTTCTGAAAAAACCGACCATCTGATTTCTGAATATCCTTCCCCCGAGGTCACTATTCTTGGTGACGTCAATGTCCATAATAAGGAATGGCTAGGATATTCAAAAACCGACCCACAAGGGAGAGCGGCAGGGGCCTTTGCAGTCAGCAACTCTTTAGCCAATATGGTTCAGCAAACTACTTATTTTCCTCGCATCCCAACACACAACTCAATTTCCTTGGATCTCCTTCTTACTACAAATCCTGAATGCTATAAAATATCAGTCACCACCCCCCTCGGTCGCTCAGACCAAGGCATGATCACCGCTTCCTGTGCAATGCAACCCGAGGTCACACAGTCATCACACCCATGTATCGCTTGGCACTACAACTCCGCAAACTGGGACGAAATGCGAGATTACTTTTTATCATTTCCATGGGCGTCTGTCTGCTTCTCTCATCCTGACCCCTCTGATATATCACAAAACGTAACCGAAATTATCCAAGCTGGTATGGAATTATTTATTCCACGTACACAGAAAACCTCTTCAGCCACTCAAAAGCTCTGGTTTTCTAAATATTGTAAAAAGCCAGACTTGAAAAGGTCAAAGCTCACAAAACGCTTCTACACAATCCCAGTCACGAAAACCGTCAAGCATTTAACGACGCAAGAAACCGCTGTGTCCGCATTCTTTCTGAGGCAAAAAACTCGTTTAATAACCACAAGGGCAGCAAATCCTTCTGGACTTTTGCTAAACCTATTGGGAATAATTTACAGGAGCACGTTACTACCTCTTGTCTCGGGGGATGAAATTGTTTTTACCGCCCTGGGCAAGGCTGAACTTTTTGCTTCGTTGTTGGCCGGCAATTCTACTCTCAACCCACCTCCAAATGTTCAACCACCAACAGTCGCCAATGTCGCGCATAAAATGACGAATATCATTTTCAAAACTAAAAAGGTACGAAAGATGCTCTCTTTTAATACAAGAAAAGCCTCTTGCCTTGACGAGAGCCGAGCAATTGTTCTCAAAAAATGCGCACCAGAACTTGCTCCTGTCCTGACTCGTCTCTTTTAGACATTTTTCAATAGAACATATTCCCTAGTAACTGGAAAACTGCTCGAGTACAACCCGTCCCCAAGAAAGGATCCAAAGCGCATCCTAGCAGCTACAGGCTTATTTCTCTCTTTTCAGGCATTTCTGAAGTGATGGAAAAGTATATAAATACGGAATTACTAAAATTTCTTGAAAAACACAGTCGAATCCACAAGAAGCAGTATGGATTCCGTCAGCGCAGATCAACTGCCGACCTCCTTTCCTTTGTCACCCATTCTTGGACCAAGTCTATGAAACTACACGGTGAATCCCAGATTGTCGCTCTAGACATACCGGAAGCATTTGACCAGGTCTGACACGCAGCGCTGCTTAATAAACTTCCGGCCTATGGCCTACCACCAAAACTCTGTACCTGGACAGCATACTTCCTCTCCAACCGGAGCATTTCTGTTGTCGTGGATGACCATTCCTCCAAACTGTATCCAATTAATGCAGAAGTTCCTCAAGGTTCAGCTTTAGCCGCTACTTTGTTTCTTCTCCACATCAATGACCTCCTCTCTAGCACATCCAACCCAATTCACAGTTGCGCGGATAACAGGACCCTCCACTCAAATATACAATATTCTGAGCCTTGGTGTTTAGCCCAATTAGATGAGGATCGCAGACTAATGGAGGATTCTGTCTCTGTGGATCTCCAATAAATATTAGACTGGGGAAGTAGAAATATTGTACAATTAAACTCCACCAAACCTCAGTCTTGCATTCTAGCTCATAAGAGATACACCAGCCCTAGACCCATCACAATGAACAACCAAGTTATTCAAAGTAATTAATCCTTTTTACTTGTTGGCATTTCTGTGGATAGAAATCTCAATTGGCACCAACATGCCACAGCAGTTGGATAATCCGCTGCTAAGAAATTAGATTTTCTCTTCCGGGCTTGCAAATACTTTTCGCCAGCTAATCTCTATACCTCTCTCTCTTTTATAGATATCAGCACGGGCAGTGCTCAGAGGAGCTTTCTTCCATAGTTCCTCCACCTGCTGCCCCCAACAGATCTACCAGGGGAACAGAGCGAACGCACCCTTTTACTGTCCAGGTCACCAGACATAGAACATGTTGTTATGCCTGCTCTTTTGTTCCGAGGACTTCCAAGTTGTGGAGTTCCTTGCCAGCGCATGTTTTTCCTTCTCCTCCGAACCTCCAAACCTTCAAGTCCAGAATTAACAAGTTGCCTCTTTCCTCCTTGTCGACACCCACGGTACGATAGTATTTAGGCTGTAAGCCCTCGTAATGTGTTGCTTAAATAAAAAAATCAAAAAATCAAAAAAAATATTCTCTAGACAGATATTTGCAATTTGTCAGGTTAAGTTACAAGCATTCACGATAATTGTATTGTTAAACTGGATTATGTTACACATACTTTGTTCACGAAGTTGCGTCACTTGGACTTGTCGTCTGGACTGGCATACTGGTTTTAAACGCATTTACACAGGTGACTCTTAATATTCACTATCATTTGGTAGGCTCTTCTGCCTTTGTTGATGGAATTTTATTAAATTTTCTACATTTTTTATAACAATGATTGCTGTACCGGTGTTTGCTTGAGGTTCTCACTTAACCCTGTCTTTCGTAGTCTAGATGCCGGAAGTTCAATTCTACCTGTTTGCCAATTAGATTGTTATTTCCTTCAAACACATATTTGTTTTTCAGATGCTGCGAGGCATATTGCTGAATCACAATATAGTTCAAAAATAGTCGCTTCCCTTTTACACGTTAATTTACAAATGTGCGTATATTAGGTGAGTCAAAGGTATGTTCTTATTAACCGACAAATGTAAAATATGTTTAGTTTCCTTAAACTAACCTTATTTAACAAAACTTATTAAACTTACTTAATATTATTATTACGCCTATAATCATTTGTTTTCCCTTATCTAGTTCCTATCCTTTATCATACTGTTTACATAATTTAACATCAATTTTCCTTGTAAATAACAGTCTCTTTAGGTACAATACCATACTTGTCGACTTAGTATATCCACACTAATTTTAACAGTTTTTCACTCTTTAGGATCATTGTTTTTGACATTTAGACCACATATATCACTTCAATGAGGGCTATCGCGCTTGAATTAACCGCTAGAGGCGCTATTGTAGGGTAAAGTCTGGAAATGTGAAATGTCAGATAGTCAAATGTCACAACGTTTACTTTTTGGGTCTTTTTTATCGAAGATTTTTACTAATTGTTTATTATTGTTGTAAAGATTGTGTCATTACTGAATAATTATGGCAGACATACGGTACGGCTAAATGAATGTTAGTGCCTTAAAAGAAGAGCTAAGAAAAAGAGGTACCAAATTAAACGGACCCAAAGAACAGCTAAATCAAAGGTTAGTACTTGTGTGTTTACAATGTATTTATTTGTCAAAAGTATGTATTGTGGAGTTTTGAGCTATGTTTTTCTGTTCATAGGTTTAAAGACTATGATAGAAATAATACGAATTAAAAACAAGAATTAGAACTGAATGTACCAACATTTATCCAGAGATTATAGAGTCCAACAAGAATGTCTTGACCATTTGGGATATTGTCAGGCACAAGAAGGCGGGCATTTTCAACATTAGATTAGATAAGACTGAACTATGTACTTCTTTATAGGCTTTACTTGTGTTAGGTGTTACTGACAATAAAAATGTTATTATTCACTTTATTTTATTCCTACAAAAAAATGGTGTTTCTGAATAGAGAATCAGGTTAGCTTTAAAAAGATTTATCACACTACTGACCATCCAATTTCAAAATTTCGAAGAGGTAGATACCTTTTGAAGTGGTATAAGGATAAGGGTGACATTTTGATATCATAAAGGAAGTTTGTTAAAATAAAAATCCACCTGTTTTTGAATTTTCCTTAATAATGGTCACTTTCAATTTTATTGAATTTATGTGTCACTTTATAGGCACAGGGTATATACTTACCTACCAATTCCTTTTTAAATTTGTCTCAGTGAATAAAGGGATATATCAAAGATAATTTTAAAATTATAAAGTTCGTGCCATCCCGAGTGTTTGATTGTTTACACTCACTCACTCAAACTCAACTTAACTTTAAAATTATATTGATAATAAATCAGTAGAGATTAACACATTGTTTTTATCTAATAAAAGTACTAAGTAAAGGTATTGAAAAGTATGCCATCTGTCAAAATTTGGATAGGAAAGGGTAAAGGTATAAATAAAAGTTCCTATGTCTTTTATTTTTACTTCTATTTTTAATGTTAAGGCTCCCATAACTATGTATAATGTTTATTTAATTACAATCAAAAGAACATTGTGAGATGGATGACAGGGTCGCCATCTAGGAAAATTGTCAGGCCTGGCTCATTTTCTTCCCTAACAGTCTTACATACATATTAAACACCTACCAGTACTTTAACTGTATTGGCTGATTTGTGGTTAGAATAGGTGGATTGTTGTGAAACTGGATTTTGAGGTTTCTCAATTTTTGTTTATGTACAATCTATAATAACTGTGCATTCCTAATTCCTAATCTTCCTTATAAACATTACATTTTCATCAATCATTTCATTCGGTACCCATACATTCAAATCCTTGAACTTGCAGTAAAGGTAATTAGTCCAAGTTACGAAGTACCTACTCACAGAAGTTTTGCTTTTTCAAAATGAAAAGATAGCTCTGTGTAAGACATATTTCTTTGCAATTTGACGAGTGTTAAATAAAATTCATTACAAGGTGTCAATGTATGTTTGACATTGATAATGTTCAAATTTACAAATTTAATGAATTACGGTCGAATTTCGAGGAATGCACAGGTCACTGATATCCGTTATTATACAAGATAGGAGAAAAAATTGTATACGTTAATTACAGGGTGCCTTGAGCATCATCTTACAAAACTATTTTAACAACCACACGGTTTCCCATAAGTCGTTGATGACACAAATTTTCTTTTTTTAATCGAATCCCCTTATTTTAATGCTTTCTGCATTTTCCATCGAATTATAATGAATGTTTGTAAAGAAAAACATTAGATTGTTCTTGTTTTTGAGTTATTAGTGAATTTTCTTAAAAAAATTCACTAATGAGGAGATCCCGACTTTTGAATTTTGAAAAAATTTCTTCAAATGAGCGCTAACTAGGCCCCCCAGAAAACATATCCGGGGTCAGTTTCAATTTTTATATGTTTATATATATATATATATATATATATATATATTATATATATATATATATATATATATATATATATATATATATATATATATATATATATATATATATATATATATATATATATATATATATATATATATATATATATATATTAGTGAATTTTCTTAAAAAAAATTCACTAATGAGGAGATCCCGACTTTTGAATTTTGAAAAAATTTCTTCAAATGAGCGCTAATTAGGCCCCCCAGAAAACATATCCGGGGTCAGTTTCAATTTTTATATGTTTATATATATATATATATATATATATATATATATTTATATATATGTATCACACCGATAACTCAAAAAATAATGGGCCGATTTTGATCAAATTTGGTGAAAAAATTCCTTTTGCAAATGGCTTGGATAAGTTCGTTACTCAGGAAAATCTGCCCAGGTTTTCCCGGAAAATTTTGTGTTTTCTTTCGAAAAAAATTTATATCTCCGGAATTAACAAAGTAAGGGCAACCAAATTTGGTACGCAGGTTTACATCCTTATAGGTAAGTTACCTACCAAAATTTAGCCATGTAGGTCAAAAGACAAAAAAGTTATAGACATTCAAAAATAAATAAATTGGGGTTTTCCTCAAAACGTCAAAGTGGCGATTTAAAATGTCAAAATTGGCAACATTTAGGCAAATAACTTAAATCTAATACGGGCTATAGAAATAAAATGTGTCAAGAAGGATGTTTTACAAACCCTAAAGTCTTAGTTTCAACTGTCATTGTCTTTCATTTTACTAAAATTTTTGCAGAAAATTCATTTCAAATAGACCCTTTCTCTGATGCTTGGCAGTAGCCTTAGCTATAGAGTTTATCATTTAATGGTATATAATTTTTGTCGAATTTTCGTAAAAAATTAATAAAGCTCAATATATCCGTTATTATATAAGATATGAAGAAAATTTGTATATATTAATTATAGGGTGTCTTGAGCTACATCTTAAAATAATATTTCTGCAATCACAGGGTGGTCCATAAGTCGTTGGTGATACAAATTTCCTTTTTTTAATTAAACACGCCTTATGTTATTGCATTTTTGCATTTTCCATCGAAATATAATGCATGTTTGTAAGAAAATAAATTCTGGACGCAGCAAGTGCGTTATGGTAGCGAATTTTGATCAAATGTTCATATTTGAACAGCTCAATTTGCTATTAACCTATAAGGTTGACCAAGAAACGTGTTTTTTCCGGAACATTTTAAGTTTACTTTTGGAAATTTTTGTACATTTTCACACAATAAAGTTATTTTAATGGAACATGGCACATTGTTTTTACTATATAGGTTATACTGGTAACCAAATTTGATGCCTGCTTTCTTAAAAAAAAACACATATTTGTTATTAAAAATATTTTTATGAAAATTCACTACCATAACGCACTTGCTGCGTCCAGAATTTTTAGTGAATTTTCTTAAAAAAAAATCACTAATGAGGAGATCCCGACTTTTGAATTTTGAAAAAATTTCTTCAAATGAGCGCTAATTAGGCCCCCCAGAAAACATATCCGGGGTCAGTTTCAATTTTTATATGTTTATATATATATATATATATATATATATATATATATATATATATATATATATATATATATATATATATATATATATATATATATATATATATATATATTTATATATATATATATATATTTATATATATATATATCACACCGATAACTCAAAAAATAATGGGCCGATTTTGATCAAATTTGGTGAAAAAATTCCTTTTGCAAATGGCTTGGATAAGTTCGTTACTCAGGAAAATCTGCCCAGGTTTTCCCGGAAAATTTTGTGTTTTCTTTCGAAAAAAATTTATATCTCCGGAATTAACAAAGTAAGGGCAACCAAATTTGGCACGCAGGTTTACATCCTTATAGGTAAGTTACCTACCAAAATTTAGCCATGTAGGTCAAAAGACAAAAAAGTTATCTCACAGAAGTTTTGCTTTTTCAAAATGAAAAGATAGCTCTGTGTAAGACATATTTCTTTGCAATTTGACGAGTGTTAAATAAAATTCATTACAAGGTGTCAATGTATGTTTGACATTGATAATGTTCAAATTTACAAATTTAATGAATTACGGTCGAATTTCGAGGAATGCACAGGTCACTGATATCCGTTATTATACAAGATAGGAGAAAAAATTGTATACGTTAATTACAGGGTGCCTTGAGCATCATCTTACAAAACTATTTTAACAACCACACGGTTTCCCATAAGTCGTTGATGACACAAATTTTCTTTTTTTAATCGAATCCCCTTATTTTAATGCTTTCTGCATTTTCCATCGAATTATAATGAATGTTTGTAAAGAAAAACATTAGATTGTTCTTGTTTTTGAGTTATTAGTGAATTTTCTTAAAAAAATTCACTAATGAGGAGATCCCGACTTTTGAATTTTGAAAAAATTTCTTCAAATGAGCGCTAACTAGGCCCCCCAGAAAACATATCCGGGGTCAGTTTATATGTTTATATATATATATATATATATATATATATATATATATATATATATATATATATATATATATATATATATATATATATATATATATATATATATATATATATATATATATTTATATATATATATATATATATTATATATATATATATATCACACCGATAACTCAAAAAATAATGGGCCGATTTTGATCAAATTTGGTGAAAAAATTCCTTTTGCAAATGGCTTGGATAAGTTCGTTACTCAGGAAAATCTACCCAGGTTTTCCCGGAAAATTTTGTGTTTTCTTTCGAAAAAAATTTATATCTCCGGAATTAACAAAGTAAGGGCAACCAAATTTGGCACGCAGGTTTACATCCTTATAGGTAAGTTACCTACCAAAATTTAGCCATGTAGGTCAAAAGACAAAAAAGTTATAGACATTTAAAAATAAATAAATTGGGGTTTTCCTCAAAACGTCAAAGTGGCGATTTAAAATGTCAAAATTGGCAACATTTAGGCAAATAACTTAAATCTAATACGGGCTATAGAAATAAAATGTGTCAAGGAGGATGTTTTACAAACCCTAAAGTCTTAGTTTCAACTGTCATTGTCTTTCATTTTACTAAAATTTTTGCAGAAAATTCATTTCAAATAGACCCTTTCTCTGATGCTTGGCAGTAGCCTTAGCTATAGAGTTTATCATTTAATGGTATATAATTATATATATATATATATATATATATATATATATATATATATATATATATATATATATATATATATATATATATATATATATATATATATATATATATATGTATCACACCGATAACTCAAAAAATAATGGGCCGATTTTGATTAAATTTGGTGAAAAAATTCCTTTTGCAAATGGCTTGGATAAGTTCGTTATCCAGGAAAATCTGCCCAGGTTTTCCCGGAAAATTTTGTGTTTTCTTTCGAAAAAAATTTATATCTCCGGAATTTACAAAGTAAGGGCAACCAAATTTGGTACGCAGGTTTATATCCTTATAAGTAAGTTACCTACCAAAATTTAGCTATGTAGCTCAAAATACAAAAAAGTTATAGGCATTTAAAGAAAAATAAATTGGGGTTTTCCTCAAAACGTCAAAGTGGCAATTTAAAATGTCAAAATTGGCAACATTTAGGCAAGTAACTTGAATCTAATACGGGCTATAGAAATAAAATGTCTCAGGAAGGATGTTTTACAAACCCTAAAGTCTTAGTTTCAACCGTCATTGTCCTTCATTTTACTAAAATATTTGCAGAAAATTCATTTCAAATAGACCCTTTCTCTGATGCTTGGCAGTAGCCTTAGCTATAGAGTTTATCGTTTAATGGTATATAATTTTTGTCGAATTTTCGTAAAAAATCAATAAAGCTCAATATATCCGTTATTATATAAGATATGAAAAAAAAATGTATATATTAATTATAGGGTGTCTTGAGCTACATCTTAAAATAATATTTCTACAATCACAGGATGGCCCATAAGTTGTTGGTGATACAAATTTCCTTTTTTTTAAATCAAATACGCCTTATGTTATTGCATTTTCCATCGAAATATAATGCATGTTTGTAAGAAAAGAAATTCTGGACGCAGCAAGTGCGTTATGGTAGCGAATTTTGATCAAATGTTTCATATTTGAACAGCTCAATTTGCTATTAACCTATAAGGTTCACCAAGAAACGTGTTTTTGATTAAATGCTTAAATTTTGAATATCTCAATTTGCTATTCACCTATAAGGTTGACCAAAAAACCAGTTTTTTCGGGAACACTTTAAGTTTACTTTTGGAAATTTTTGTACATTTTCACACAATAAAGTTATTTTGATGAAACATGCCACATTGTTTTTACTATATAGGTTATACTGGTAACCAAATTTGATGCCTGCTTTCTTAAAAAAAACACACATATTTGTTATTAAAAACATTTTTATGAAAATTCACTACCATAACGCACTTGCTGCGTCAAGAGTTTTTAAATTCTTTTGTACCTTTTCATATTTTTGACCCATATCAACAATTATGATACGGCGTTTTTACCAGTAGATAGCGAAAAACGACTTATTATATAGTTATTAAAACATTCTCCTGCAATCTCACTGCTATAATGAACTTGCTGCGTCCAGAATTTTATTGGTTGATTAACGTAATTTATAGCCTGATCGATTAGCTTCTTTCACCTGCTGCTTGCTGAAACATAAGCGTCATGCGTTTCGTTGTGAGCAGAACTTTAAGTACCCACTGAATTTTGCCAACCTTTATTAAAACAGGTTTTTGATTTGCAGTTGACTCAATTCCATAAGTGACGGATATAGGTTTCGTCCGTGGCCGTGCGGGAAAGTCGATTCAGACTTTCCAATACGGACTCGGGGGTCGACGGTTCGAGCCTCACCGGCGGCGGATGATTTTTCAAAATCACTGTCGTCGTTGAGATCGAGCTCAAGGTGGAAGGTAGGTTAGTTTAGATAAGCAAAAAGGGTCAGCACTGGCCTAATTGCCAGTAAGCATCTTACCTTTTTTTAGGTTTGTATGCCTAACAAAGCATTATTTTGAAAATAGACCTCTTCCCATATATAACGAATAAAATGTTCTTAATCCGTCCGAGTCAGCAGGTTTATAATGCCAAACATGTCGACTATATCCCTAAAATTTTGTTTGTAGGGGATGTGTTGAGGATATTAGGCAATCGTCGTTATCTAGGATACCACGCTTGTAGATTGTAGATTGTTTATTGAGTCATATAGACCAAGTTTGGCCCCTCTACGCTGCGGCCCCAGTGGACCCTTTGTGCATGACTCTTTTTTATAATAGCTTTTATTTAGTCTATTATCTTTTTGGTAGCTATTTTACCTATTTCCCGGAGTGTTAAGGTTACTTCTTCAAGATACTTGAGCCTTTTGCAGAACTGAGCCATGCAACATGCTATCGCATAGTAAATATTCTGTTGTTTCTGCTGCATCAGTGCAGTATCCGCAGTTTTCACTGTCCACCTTACCCATCTTCATAAGGTGATATTACTGGGGAGTGCCCTGTAAAAAGTCCCGTGATTATTCTCAAGCCGTACCTGTTCAATTCAAGAAAGAGTTCAGACTACTCTGTTAATATGGTGATAAACCGTTTTCCCTGCCTTAATCGTGGCGTTTTCCTTTAGTATGACAGCCTTCGGCTGTTATGCCAAGTATCAGGGTAATTCCTTACATGGGTTTTTGTTAATCCACCATAGGACATGGTGTTGTTGATGCCCTTTTTCCAAGGGTCAACATAGATGAAATAGAGGAAATTTCTGATCCGATTTTCCTGGCTATCGAATTGGTCCAAGTCACTTACAAAGGAAGGTACGTGACAAATTTTATTTAAATCAGCCTATTATTTTTTGAGTTATTGGTGTGATATATATATATATATATAATATATATATATATATATATATATATATATATATATATATATATATATATATATATATAGAGCTATGTTATTGAATTTGATTATCCGATATACAGGGACTTAGGCCACTGAGCTATACTTTACATGTGTCTACTAGTAGCTATATCCCGTAATATATTGGTTCAATGTTTTAAAAATTACACAAAACCATTTCGATTTACAATATATTTTTTGCTAATGTTATAACGAAATCAAGGAAAATAACGACATAGACACTTATCTAGGAGCTTGTTAGTCATTTCTTGTAACATTTTTCACTCCCATTCGTACTCAATCAGTTTTGACGTTTTAGCTTTCTTGAATCAGATTTAATTAATTTAAAATTAATTTACCTATAGCTTTTTTGTCTTTTAAGATAGAAATCTAAATTTTGGCATACAGAATACACTTTATGACAGAAACCAGCCTGCCTAATTTGGTTTCCCTTGCTTTGTTATTTCAGGAGATATATTTTTTTCCAAATAAAAACACATGATTTTCCGGGAAAACCTGCGCCGATTTTCCTGACTAACTAACTTATCCAAGCCCCTTTCAAAAGAAAAGTATGTGCCAAATTTGATCATAATCGGATCATTATTGTTTGAGATATCGGTGTGATACACACACACATCTATATATATATATATATATATATATATATATATATATATATATATATATATATATATATATATATATATATATATATATATATATATATATATATATATATATATATATATATATATATATATATATATATATATATATATATATATATATAAATTGAAACTGACCCTGGATATGGGTTCTAGAGGCCTAGTTCGCGGTCATTTGAAGAAATTTTTTCAAAATTCAAAAGTCGGGATCTCCTCATGGTGAATTTTTTTTAAAGAAGATTCGCTAAAAGACAATTTAAACACAAGTGTACAAAATAAGGTAGGAATGGAGGTAAGCATCAAAGCTGAAGATAATGAGAAGTTTGAAACGCAAAATAAAATAATAGAAGAGGAAACAAAGAAGAAAAGGATAAAGAAAATTCAATTCAAATGAAACCAGTTTCCTTGAAAAACGCTAAAAAATTAGGTGTGTTTTTCGCCTGTTGCCTCGGTGAAAATTGTGGAATCGATGCAACGTTATAAGAAATAATTAGCAGATATTGAAAATAGTGGACTGTGCTTTTCGACGAAGAAGAAATTTATGCCTAAGAGAAAACAGGGATTATTTTTTTTTTAATTGTTTTCTTTTCAATTATCCGTATTGACACTTTGATGCATCTATTATTGAGATGTTGATTTTTTCCAACTTTCAAACCCCTTTTTAAAGGCCTATAACTTCTCAGGGGTGCAACTTAGTTTGGGGTAACTCGCGTAAATCACTGTATTCTAGGTTCCCCTATATGCCCCTGCCTTGCGTATATTCAGATGCAGACATAAACTAAATGATTAGAAAGAAGGGATAGTAAAATTCAGACTTGAAAGAGAATAAAAAAGTCTGGACGCAGCAGGTGCGCTAGTAGTGAATTTTCATAAAAATGTCTTTAATAGCAAATATTTTTTTTTACCAAAGCAGGCATCCAATTTGGTTACCAGTATAACCTATATAGTAGAAGCAATGTACCATGTTTCATCAAAATAACTTTATTGTTTGAAAATCTACAAAAATTTCCGAAAGTAAACTTAAAGTGTTCCCGAAAAAACTGGTTTCTTGGTCAACCGTATGGGTTAATAGAAAACTGAGCTATTCAAATTTAAGGAATTTAATGAAAATTCGCTACCATAACCCACTTCCTGCGTCCCAAATTTGTTTTCTTACAAAGATGTATTCTATTTCGATAGAAAATGCAAAAATGCAATAACATAAGGCGTGTTCGATTAAAAAAAAAAGAAAATTTGTATCACCAACGACTTATGGGCCACCTGTAATTGTAGAAATATTTTTAACATGTAGCTCAAGACACCCTATAATCCATGTATACAATTTTTTTCGTATCTTACATAATAACAGATATATTGAGCTTTAATGATTTTTTACGAAAATTCCACAAAAATGATATAACATTAAACACTAAGTTCTGTAGCCAACACTACTGCCAAAGCATCAGAGAAATGGTCTATTTGAAATGAATCTTTTGGGAACATTTTAGTAAACTGAAGGACAATGACGATTGAAACTAAGACTACAGGCTTTGTGAAACATTCTTCTTGAGACAGTTTCTTTCCATAGCTCATATTAGTTTCAGGTTCATTGCCTAAATATTACCAATTTTGATGTTTTAAATCGCGACTTTGACTTTTTGAGGAAAACCCAAATTTATTTTTCTTTAAATGCTGGTAACGTTTTTGCCCGTTAACCTACAGAGCTAAATTTCAGCAGGTAACATAAATATAATAATATAAACCAGCGCGCCAAATTTTCCAAAGAAAATACAAAATTTTCTGGGAAAACCTCGGCAGATTTTCCTGGCTAGCGAACTTTTTCAAGCCACTTGCAAAAGGAAGGTATTCACCAAATTTAATCAAAATCAGCCCATTTGTTTTTGAGTTATCGGTGTGATATATATATATATATATATATATATATATATATATATATATATATATATATATATATATATATATATATATATAAATATATATATAATATAAAAATTGAAACTGACCCCGGATATGTGTTCTAGGGGGCCTAAATAGCGCTCGTTTGAAGAAATATTTTCAAAATTCAAAAGTCGGCATCTCCTCATTGGTGAATTTTGTTTAAGAAAGTTCACTAAAAAATAATAACAAACTATTGAGCTTTTTCCTAATATATTAGTATCGCTTTTCACCTTACTTTTAATTTCACAACATATTTTTTGTATCTTTATAGCTAACTGTTGTGCTTTGTACATTAAAATTTTGCCTGCATAATTAACAGAATGCCTAAGAAATAAGTAGCCACTTAGAAGCTAAAAATAAGAATGATTTTAGCTCTTAATTTCGGCAAACACTTCCACCACTTACAGGCAAAGCACGCCCTATAAAAAGTTAAATAAGTGCCTGTTCATAAACAGAAGTGATACTCCAAAGTTCTGACCCCAACGTTTCAACGTGCCGCCTTGACGTGAATGTAAATGACGACTTTTAGTACGACCCTGTACACAAATCGTTTAGTTTCAGATTTTAGATAGATCGAATTCTAAAAGTAATATTGGCGTGTGTACTCTAAACGAAATCCCAGCAATATCCTCGGCTGGCGTAATATCTCGCTGTTTTTATAGGGTTCGAATCCATATGGCTGGCACCGAGCGTGCAAAGCTCACTCTAGTAGCGACCTGCCCCTCGCTTCCGTCTTCATCTGATACCGCGACTTGCACCCGCTTGTCCGTCACATTTCCGCGAAGGGTTTTTAATGTAGCTCCCTATCCGCTCTCTTATAAGTTCCATGAAAGTCGAGCTTTACTCCTCAACTTTATTCCACCGTCTATAGATAAAGGCGATTATTACTAGGGAGCAAATATGATGTAGGATATCAAAACATTGATGCGGTAACTGCTGACGTTCTTATTTTACCCCCCATTATTAGGGCGATTTTAGTGTAGGACTTATATTTCTACATTCTACATATTACAGTAGCGGAATTCAAGTACTGTGTAAATGTGTCTTCATATAGTTTGTTAATAATGTATAATATATAATGTGTAATGCATATATTAACGTAATAGGCCAATATCACCTAAATGACGCATAGTGTCCATTGTGGGGGTCTCTTGGAAATAAATGTTGGAAAGTCAGTTATTCATTGATTGTTATTGCCCGATACAAAGAACATATGTCAGCATTTAGAAAAAACCACGCTGACAAATGAGTCGCCTTATTCCAAAGACCGCTAAATCCATTTTTCAATCAAACCGAACTAGTAGCGCTATCTTGTTGCAAGAAACCTAAATAATGTTTCAAGCTATAAAATATGTTTCAAAACTTGCTTAATCCTGCTAAAAACCACTCTGTACTTGTGACATTGGATTCAAAATCCCCTAAATCCCTAGGTGAGAGATATTCAAACATCCCCAAATCCATACAATAACAGAACTCACTATATCCACATGAAATTAGCATGTTACCTATAATGGGAGATATTCAAACATCCCTAAATCCATTCAATAACAAAACCCGCTATTTCTATAACAATTTGGCCATAACCATAACCTATCATCTTATTCGTATGTATTATTAGTATGTACACGTGTTACTGCGGATAAAAGGTTTACTTAAATGTTACACTTAATATAAATTTATACAAAATGCAAGTTGTGGAAGTTACACCCGAGTGTGCCAGGAGAAAGAAAGTACAACAAGACAAGTGGGAAAAGAATGTCCAAAAGAGAAGCAGGTATGTTTAAATAACAGCTGATATTATAACAGTAGCTAGTATTGTTTATTTCGTTAGGTACCAACAGACACAACTGCCAGAGTACCCCGTTTGTAAACACAAAACAAAAGCTTATCAGTGTAGCAGTCTCTCAATGGAAGATATTAAACTGTTTCACCAAGCGTTTTATAAAAATTCAAGCAAAGTTGCACAAGACAGTTTTATATTGAAGTATGCAACAGTTAGTAGTATTAAGCGAGTACGAAATGAATTTTCAAGCAGACCACGTACGATGGCCACTACTTATTATATTCGCAAGAAATCAAAAGAAATTATTCCGGTTTGTAAGGCAGCCTTTCTTGGAATTTTAAATTTAAAAAGATACCGAGTAGAAGGTGTATTCGGTCGGTTCCTGCATAAGGATGAACTACCTAAAGAGAATCGTGGAGGTGATCACCGCTCACTCAAGTCCCAAGATGTTAGGGAAAATATTATAAAATTTATAAAATCTCTCATAGTAATAGAAAAACACTATTGCAGGGGTAGATCACAGAGGCAGTGATCTATCAATAAAAAAATTATGGACGTTTTATAATACTACATACCCAGAAATTCAATGCAAGGAATCGTATTTTCGATTTATATTCAACACTAAATTTAATATTGGTTTTAATGCCCCACAAGTTGATGTATGCTCATATTGTTTGGAATACAAAGGGAAAATTAAACGCGAAAAGAACGTTGCAAATAAGTCAAGTTTCATCACACAATATAAATTACATAAAATGAAAGCTAAATCATTCTTCAAAATATTGAAGAGAGAAGAGGAACACGTAATCACTCTCTCATATGACTGTGAAAAAAATTTAGTATTGCCGAAAATACCAGACCAAATCACATATTACAAAAGGCAGCTCTACTTATACAATTTCGCACTCGTGATTGGCTCCTCTAGAGCGAAATTGACAAAGAATAATGTACTGATGCATACTTGGTTGGAATCGGAGAGTTCAAAAGGTTCCAACCAAATTGCTTCTGCTGTTCACAGTACTTTAAAAAATTTGGAATTTTCTGATGAGGTTTGTGAGGTAAAACTTATATCTGATGGGTGTACCGGACAAAATAAAAACAGTACACTGATTGCAATGTGTGCCAAATGGCTGGCAGATGATGCACCCAATCATATCCAGAAAGTCAGTTTAATTTTCCCTGTGACTGGTCATTCATTCCTGCCGCCAGATAGAGTGTTCGGGCTGATTGGAAAAGATATAAAAAAGAAGGATACAATCATTGATGTCAACGACTACTATGAGGTATTTGAAAAGTTTGGGACTGTAAAAAAATTGGGAATTGATTGGAAACTTTTAGACTGGCGAAAAGCGATTCTTGGTGTGATCAAGCCAACATCTTCTCTTCATTTCAAAATTAATTCCTGCAAGAGAATAATTCTAACTAGAGGTAAAAAGCAAACAATACTGATTCGTGGAGAACCCAATTACTTTACCGACATAAACAATGCACTAGGAATTTGCAAGAGAGGTAAACAAATTTCTAAAATAAACCCAGAAGACATAGAATTAAACAAAGTTGACCTAAACGTTAAAAAAGTAAAAAATGTGAATGAATTACTTTGCAAGCATTTCGGAATTGACTGGCAAGAAAAAGCTGAAGAAGAAAATCTTATGTATTACAAAAACATCGTTAGAAGATTCGGAGAGGCAGTAGAAAATGAAAATAGAGACGATGAAGGGGGGGAAGAAGAAGAGGGGGGAGAAGAAGAGGGACTGTGCGGGAGAAATGACTTTCTGGAAGATAATGTATTATAATGTTTGTTCTTAAAAAATATATAAGATATAAAACCAAACTCAATTCAGTTATTGCGTATTTTCATATCCACCAAACAATATTTTTTTTTATTTTATTTTCAGTTTTAATTTTAAGTTCCATTTTCACGCTAACGTTGCAAAATAAGCCGCAAAGTACAATAAACACATGAATTTTGAACCAAACCCCCCTTAATCCAGATAAATTTACAAAAACAGCTGAATCCAAGAAGTTTCTACAGTTTTTAAAAAAACTATTAAAGTTGAATTTTCCTACAAAAGGCCCCTTATGTTTCATGTCAATGCCTATCAATTTCAATAGTCAGAATTCTAGTATCCTTTTTTTCGTGATCAGTAGCAAACTTTCGCGTTTACTGAAAAACATGTTTAGGTGGACTTAGTGGGTTTTGGAACTAGGCGACTCAAATCTACATTTCCAAAACATATTATTGATACCGAACATAGACCTACAGTAAATAATTGCATACAACCACAACATTTTTATAATGACAAACGTAAACTAGACTTTTTTGAAGCTTTAGAAGTCAGAAGGCACACACACGACAATAACTACCTTGTTTTAAACGAGCAAAGTGATTTAATAAATTCCCCTTTCTTGAATATTCTTCTTTCTAATTAAATAAGTCAAAGAAAATGAAAATAAATTTACCTATTCTTTCAAAAAAGTTGTAATAAAATAATGAGTTGATGTATGTCGATATTTTCGTTGTATAGAGACAGCTTTTATACTGTTATTGTTTAGTTATTTTATTGTTGTAACTGTTATCATAGTTATTATAGGCTAGTTCTATTTTTATGTTAAATATTGACATACATCACACAGACATTTTGAAAACCTCATCTGTCATCTGTGTTTCATTTTATTTTCAATTTGATAAATTTTTTTGATCAAAATATCATATCTTAACATAGCAACATATATTTATTTGTAGTTGTCATGATTTCGTACTAATTCAATTTTAATCTGTCTGAGAATGCTGTCAAGCAGCGAAACTATAGTCACAGAAAAATTGAAGAACATCCTAGAACATCTAGAATTCGAAGGGCCACTTGCTCCAGTTAGCTCACGCGCTGGCTAAGTCCTTCACCTACAAAAACCAACAGTGAAGCCAGAGAAGTAGTCTCCAAGTCTGTATGTTGATCAGTTTATTTGACGCCAAAGATAAGTACACTAGGTTTTCACGGTACCTAGACCGCCGCTTGAGTCAAGGGTTCCAAAGAACCGTGAAACATTCGGACGTTTTTCAGTTTTTGCCTATAGCTCAGACACAGTGCGTTCTAGCGAATACTATGTTATTACAAGAATTGAAGATCCTTAAATTCAGCGTCGAATGAGTATTTAAGTCATTAAATTTGGTTGAGTAATATTGGTGAAATCGACGGTTAAAAAACGGCCATTTTTACCAACTTTTCGGAAAAACGCATTATAGCGACTTTCAATCGTCTGTCACACGAAAACGACCACTCTAAATCAAAAAAGTCTGGACGCGGGAAGTGTGTTATAGCAGCAAATTTAAAAAAAAAAAATTTTAATAGCATATGTCTTTCTTTGATGAAAGCAGGCATCAAACTTGGTTGCCTATATAGTAGAAACAATGTACCATATTTCATCGAAATAACTTTATTGTTTGCAAATATATAAACATTTTTCAAAAGTCTGGATGCAGCAAGTGTGTTATGGAAGTGAATTTCCATAAAAATGTTTTTAATAGCAAATGCGAGCAGGCATCAATGTGATTACCGGTATAACCTATGTAGTAGAAACAATGTACTATATTTTATCAAAATTACTTATGGTTTGAATATATACAAAAAAAATTCGAAAATAAACTTAAATCTAAACCTAACCAACGAAGCTTACGTTAATAGCAAATTGAGTTATTAAAATTTGGAGGATTTAATGAAAATTCGGTTAATTTGCAGATTAGCTCCCGAACGATTTTCAAAAAATTGTTTTCAGAAACATTACTAGGACCTCACCTGGATGCACAAACTACAAGAAAAATATCTTGTTCACACCCGCCAAGGAAGTTACGGGACTGATAGTGAATAGGGGTGCTGGGCGGTGTAGGTAGTAAAAAGGAAATATGAGCAGAAAATGCGAATAAAACTGCTTCAAAGCTGTCCATTTGAAGCCATATCCCCATTAAACCCTGCCTACACCGCACAGCACTCCTATTTGCCCCAGGTCACGGAACTTCCTTGGGGGGTATGAACAAGTAGTTTTTCTTGTAGTGTATGCAACGAGGGTGGTTGTATGCACCACGAAGGGGGAAGGAAAATGCCTACAGCGAAGCAGACAACCCCCGGTTCGACTTGCGTTAGGGGTGGGAGATTGGGGGTGGCTGCTTCGTCGTGAGGATTTTCCTTTTCCCTCGCGTGCATACAACCACCCTCGCTGCATAAACCACAAGAAAAATATCTTGTTCCTACCCGCCAAGGAAGTTACGGCACTTGGGGGGATAGAGGTGCTGTGCGGGGTAGGCAGGGTTTAAGGGGGATATGGCTTCAAGATGTAAAAAAGACACCTTCCAAGCCCGTTTTATTCGAATTTTCTGCTCATATTTCCTTTTTACTACCTACCTCGCGCAGCACCCCTACTCACTCCTGATCCCGTTACTTCCTTGGGGGTGTGAACAAGAAATTTTTCTTAGGGTTTGTGGATCCAGGCGGGGCCCTAGGCAGGTTTCTGAAACCAGTTTTTTAAAAAGCGTACGGGAGCTAAACTTCAAATTTACCGAAAATTCTCTACCAAAACGCACTTACTGCGTCCAGATTTTTTCTTACAAACGCATCATATTTCGATAAAAAAATGCAAAAATGCATTAACGAATTTGTTCTACGAAAATTAGCTAAAAAAATTATAGACCGTTAAACCATAAACTTCACTGACCTACAGCGAAAGCATCAACTTAACTAAACCGACAGCCAAAGCATCAGAGAAAAGGTCTATTTGAAATGAATTTTCTGTAAATACTTCCGTTAAATGAAGGGCAATGACAGTTGAGTCCGAAACTCAAGAGTTTGCAGAACACTCTTCTTGCAACATTTTCTTTTCACAATCCGTATTTTTTTCACGTTCTTTGCCTAAACATTGACAACTTTTACGTTTAAAATTGCTAGTCTGACGTTTTGAGGAAAACTCCAAAATTTGTTTCTTTAACTGTCGATAACTTCTTTGTCTTTAATACAAACATGCGTACCAAATTTAGTTGCCCTTACTTCGTTATTTCCGGAAATATGAATTTTTTTAGAAGGAAAACAAAAAATTTTCCGGGAATACCTGGTCTGATTTTCCTGGCTAACGAACTCATCCAAGCCACTTTCAAAAGGAATGTACCTACCAAATTTGATCAAGATTGGTCCATTATTTTTTGAGTTATCGGTCGGATATATATATATATATATATATATATATATATATATATATATATATATATATATATATATATATATATATATATATATATATATATATATATATATATATATATATATATATATATATATATATATATATATATAGATACAGATTTTTTTAATTCACTAGAAACGTGATCAATGAGAGTTGTAGAGCATCAAATTGTGTATTCAACGAATACCTAACACTTTAAATTTGCTAAAGTACTAATCGAAAAATTTAACATTTTCCGAAACATATGCTGTTCAGTGCACAAGAAGGGTACCTCCGAGTTCCGACTCTAGATCTTTATAAAAAAACTTAAGAAGTGGTACCATCCATTAGAACGCATGTACAATTGATACAAGTATAAAATAATCAGGTTACTTCATCCTCTCCCTCTTCCACATTAAATTGTTATGTGCGCTAATCCGACGTGAGGCGTCTAGTCAGCGGATCGAAAATTTAGACACATATCTACTCGTGTATCGTGTACATGCTTTTTGTTAACATGAGACCTGGTCAGCAGGCCCACCATGCGGAGGAAGACTAGCGTCTGGAGACAGAGTTTGAGCAACCCAACAATATTTTCAGAGTACTGCATCGAATACGAGTTAATTATCCCGTCTGATTCAAAAATTAAATGCGAAGTAGAGGCTATCCACTTGCCTTTTCTATTAGCAAATTTTTAATAAAACGAAAAATTCACTAATGAAGATATCTGTGTTTATATATATATATATATATATATATATATATATATATATATATATATATATATATATATATATATATATATCTTTAGGAATATTTCACTACACTGTAATCACTTTTATATATACACTTTATTTGTTTGCTGTACGTTTGTGATTTCTTATTGGTTTGCGCGGACTGTAGTTTCGAACCGTCCCGGTCCATCATCAGCACGCTACTGACTGTTATCGCTCCTGTCTGGTCTACGTCTGAGATTGTTCGTGGCGCATGCGCCGTGAGATTCTGTTGGTCGGTTTCCTGTTCTCTGATTCGTTGTGCCTTCGGGCTGTGTCGTGTGTATCGGTCTCCTGTCTTGATCACTGTGGTTTGATAATTTGTCTATTTGTATGGCCTTTATTAAGTTTTGTTTAAATGTTTGTACTTGGATTTGTTCTGGCTTTAATTGTGTCCTATTGTTTGTTTGTTGAATGTACTATTGTTCCCAGATTTACATTTTTTGTGGTCTTTAACATGTTTCATTAGTTGTAATTGGGTGATGTCTGGTTTTTGGTGTTTTGTTTTGTCAATGTGTGTAGCTATGTTTGATTTGTAGCTAGGTATGTGGATCTAATGCTGTTATATGTTCCTAGAAATATGTTTCTATCTATGAAGGTATGTACCAAGTTTCATCAAAATCAGCGTATCACTTTTTGAGTTATCGATACATATATATATATATATATATATATATATATATATATATATATATATATATATATATATATATATATATATATATATATATATAGGTATATATATCGTATCGATAACTCAAAAAGTGATACGCTGATTTTGATGAAACTTGGTACATACCTTCCTTTTGTAAACGGCTTGTACAAGTTCAGGAAAATATAACCAGTTTTGCGGAAAAATTTTGGGTTTTCTTTCGGAAAATTTTTATCTTCAAATGTCAAATTATAAATATGCCAGGTATTTTGCCTTATTAATCGCTTTGATGGTTTTTCTATAGTCAACCCATCCAGTTTTTGCAAACAATAAACAACAAAAAAGGTTTTTTATGTTGTGGTAGAAAATGTTCGTAAAAATATTTCAAATCCGATAGCCCAATAAATTTCCCATTAAGCCAGAATCTTCAATCTTGAACCATGGTAACACCTATGTAAACGCACGTGGGTACCAAATTAAAGAAAAATAACCTAATGAGCTTCGCGGATAACTACAAATTTGTTTTAAAAACCTTTTGTTGTTTATTGTTTAAAAAAAACTGGATGGATTGACTAAAACAAATACTATCTTGGAAGAGCAATTTAAGGACCCGTGGATCGCCAACAAAAGTCAATTTATTAGACCCCCAAACTTTTTTCCATATGAGGTTACATAAAAACATCAAGTATATTCCACACCTCCGACAACAAAGAGGGTTGCCAAGAAAAAGGTCGTGTTGCCTCTCAGTCCTTACGACCCAGTAGTATCCGAAGAGCAATAAACGGTGCTTCACAGATGGGCGTTAGTGGTGCTACATTTAAACACTTACTATAGTTTTTGCCCATTGCAAGTATTTTCTTCGTTTTCTCGTTCACAGGCATATCAGTTTAGAAAACTATTCAACCAATATAATTTAACAATTGCAGGTTGTGTTTTAGGCTAAACTACTTAGTTACTTCTTCTCACATTTATTTTCATGGTCAACTTATTAATTGCAGAAATCTCATAAAACAGCGATTTTCCAAAAAATTGTCAATAACATAAAAACTGTCACATTTAAGTATAGGGGTGTAAACACAAACTTGCCCTCTTTTTAGTCAGGTAATTCAACGGAATACAAAAAAATGACTCTTTATATAAAAAAAAAAGAATGTAATCCATATTTTTGGATTAAAACTTTTAACGATTTTTGTAGTCACCTGTATATTTTAAAAGATTTTATGATTATCTACTAAATACCGGTCTCTTTGCTTATGAATGACAACATAAAATAATGCATTTTTTGAAGGTTTATTAGGGGGAAAGTGATTTAAAGGTTTGCAACTCATTTTTTCCATGAGATTATGGATATATAAAAAACCGTAATAATTAGGCATATAGTAAGTTCCATAAAGTCACATTCAAATTTCATAAGCTATCGATTGTGATATTAAAAAAATTTTGGACGCAGTGCGTTATGGTAGTGAATTTTCATAAAAATGTTTTTAATAACAAATATGTGTGTTTTTTTTTTTAAGAAAGCAGGCATCAAATTTGGTTACTAGTATAACTTATATAGTAAAAACAATGTGGCATGTTTCATCAAAATAACTTTATTGTGTGAAAATGTACTAAAATTTCCAAAAGTAAACTTAAAGTGTTCCCGAAAAAACACGTTTCTTGGTCAACCTTAAAGGTTAATAGCAAATTGAGCTGTTCAAATATGAAACATTTGATGAATATTCGCTACCATAACGCACTTGCTGCGTCCAGAATTTTTTTTCTTACAAACATGCATTATATTTTGATGGAAAATGCAAAAATGCAATAACATAAGGCGTGTTTGATTAAAAAAAAAAAGAAATTTGTATCACCAACGACTTATGGTCCACCCTGTGATTGTAGAAATATTATTTTAAGATGTAGCTCAAGACACCCTATAATTAATATATACATTTTTTTTTCATATTTTATATAATAACGGATATATTGAGCTTTATTGATTTTTTACGAAAATTCGACAAAAATTATATTCCATTAAACGATAAACGCTATAGCTAAGGTTACTGCCAAGTATCAGAGAAAGGGTCTATTTGAAATGAATTTTCTGCAAATATTTTAGTAAAATGAAGGACAATGACGGTTGAAACTAAGACTTCAGGGTTGGTAAAACTTGAGACATTTTATTTCTATAGCCCGTATTAGATTTAAGTTACTTGCCTAAATGTTGCCAATTTTGACATTTTAAATCGCCACGTTTTGAGGAAAACCCCAATTTATTTTTATTTAAATGCTTATAACTTTTTTGTCTTTTGAGCTACATAGCTAAATTTTGGTAGGTGACTTACTCATAATATAAACCTGCGTACCAAATTTGGTTGCCCTTACTTTGTTAATTCCGGAGATATAAATTTTTTTTGAAAGAAAATACAAAATTTTCCGGGAAAACCTGGGCAGATTTTCCTGGCTAACGAACTTATCAAAGCCATTTGCAAAAGGAATTTTTTCACCAAATTTAATTAAAATCGGCCCATTATTTTTTGAGTTATCGGTGTGATACATATATATATATATATATATATATATATATATATATATATATATATATATATATATATATATATATATATATATATATATATATATATATATATATATATATACATATATAAATATAAATATATATATATATATATATATATATATATATATATATATATATATATATATATATATATATATATATTTGTGTCTATGCGGAAGTAGCTGGACCTTTCTCTCTTGGGATTTATATATGTTTATAAGGAAGTAGCTGGACATTTCAGCCATAAAAACTGATATGTCCAAAAGGAAGTAGCTGGACCTAACCTCACAGTGTTGCCGCACTTTTTAGTAGGATATATAAAAGTTTTCTGGCTAGTTTTATGTTGTAGGCTTAAACAGGTAGCATTACGGTTTTAAGGTCTGCTTGCTAGTATAAAAAGATGATATGTTTCAATTAATACATTATTTATTCTCTTTACCTTGACAGTTTTACAGTGAAGCACTTCGTGAATAATATTAAAATTATAAAAAGTGACTACAAATTATTTTTAAATTATTTGCCTACATAAATTTTCACACCTGTGTGGTAAAGCAGAAAAATGATAAAAGACAAATTTTGTGTTGTAATTTTTTACCAGTTATTTTAAATTAAATAAATTGTGTATAAAAATGTATTTATGACAGTCTTGTCTAAAAACACACGTGTTTTATCTCAAAATGTAGTACATTGAGTTTCTAGAAACCAAAATTATTGTAATTAGTTCTGGATCTGGATCTGAATACATTGCATGTGATGTTTTCATAATGGAAGTAACATAATTCAAACTCTTAAACAAAACTATGATGACCAAAGCTTTTGCATAAGTTACATATGAAACACAATTATTGTGTTATGGTTTGAATTGAACGTGAGAAATCAGTTAAAATAGTTGTCGTAAATAAATATAAAATGCAGAAAAAGTGGAGAACTCAGGAATTTAGTAGGAGAAAATTTGTACAAAGTAGGCAAATTTGTAAAATGTTATATAAATAGTCATTAATGTATTTTTATGTTATTTTATTTTAATATAGCTAAAAAGAAATATTTATCATATTGTCTGTCTTTTTTCATGCTACTAGAAATGTAAGGTTTTAGAGACTGGGGAGTTCGTTTGTTTAACACTGGACAATTTTCAATCAGAAGTTCACATTCACCTATCGAGGGGTTGCTTCCCTCCTTTAAATGTCTTCCAATGGTCTCCTTAACTACTTCTCTTTGAGGAAAACTCCATCTTGGTCGTCCTGCTGTGAAACAATAATCATATAAATTAGCTTTGTACAATGGGTGAAGATTGGAACCTGTGATGAGCACTGATAAGTACAATTTGGAGAACCCAATTCATCACAATACAGTTTTTTGACCCGAAGATCGTTTCGCTAACAAAGTTAGCGTAATTAAGGGGATGAATAAACTTAGTTTATTCAAATCTTAAAAACTAAAAAATTACTTTAAGGAAAACGCAGAAATTGAAGACATTATTCCTTTACCTAGAGGAAAACAGTAGCATATTGTTTATGCTAAGCTTATAGTAAGAAGTGCAACAGTGATAGAGTGTATACTGCGGAAGCTACTTTTAACGGGTGTTTCATAATCATTGTTTATTGTTAACTTAAAATACTTGATATTTAAATTTCCGTACAGGTTAACGAAAATGCAGCAAACAAAAGGCTTTTCCTTTGCCTAAAAAATAACCATGTTATATGTTAGATTTTCTAAATTTTATCGAATTATTGATCTATTGATGTAATTGTTTTCAATTTTTGATCATTTTAAATGTTTTACCATAGAATATAAATTTTTGCAAATTAAATTTTATGCACCCCATAGAATCCCATCTAACAGGGGAGGAGTCATCCGACACGATAATATGTATTTTATAATACAAAATGCAACGATGACACTTCCCACACATTACATTATAGTCCCGGCTCCCATAATGCCTTTTTGTAGGGTGTCTTGCTTCCGAGATTATAAATATATGTACTTACATTATTTAACTGTTATAGTAGCCTCATAATAAACGTTTAGTTAACGCACATCCTCTAGTGGGCAGTATCCAACCCCCTTGCTCCGTAATTGCTTAAGGAACCTTTTAAGAAAATTCGGACAAAAAATGTTTTCTAACCACAAGGTCATTTGATTAACGAGTACACCAACAAAACATATTGTAGGCTTTGTCTAAAGAAAGCACTGGTAATGTAAAACTTACAACTATTTAGTCTGCCTAAGAAATGAAACTTGTTTTAAAAATTTTCTGCCAAAGTTTATTCTCAAAAAATATTCCGACCTAAATTTATAAATCGACATGGTGTCTAAATTAATAAGTCAGTCAAACTGATCCTGGACTATTTTCAGTAATTATAGTAGATGTTGGGGCGTAACGTACATAAAGGGTTATTATTACTATTTTTTAATTTTTCAACAACACACCACGAGGGCTTACAGCCTAAATACTATCGTGCCGTGGGTGTCGAGAACGAGGAAAGAGGCAACTTGTTAATTCTGGACTTGAAGGTTTGGAGGTTCTGAGGAGAAGGAAAAACATGTGCCGTCAAGGAATTCCACAACTTGGAAGGCCTCGGGACAAAAGAGCGGGCATAACAAGATGTTCCATGTCTGGTGACCTGGACAGTAAAACGGTGCATTCGCTCTGTTCTTGGTAGATCTGTTGGGGGCAGCAGGTGGAGGAACTATGGAAGAAAGCTCTTCTGAGCAGTGCCCGTGCAGATATCTATAAAAGAGAACGAGGTCACCAACGGCACGTCGGTAGGCAAGGGATGGCAGCCTTTGGGTGATTGTGGTGTCACCGATGAGACGTATAGCTCTTTTCTGAATGGAGTCCAGAATAGCGAGTGTAAAAGCGGCAGCGGCACCCCAGATGTGGAAGCAGTATTCGAGGTTTGGCCTTATTTGTAAACTATATAAGGTATAGAGATTATCTGGTGAAAAGTATATGCGAGCCCGGGCGAGGAAACCTAATTTCTTAGCAGCCACTTATGCAATTGATGTGACATGTTGGTGCCAATTGAGATTTCGATCCAGAGATATGCCAACAAGTGTAAAGGTCTCATTACTTTGAATAACTTGGTTGTTCATTGTGATGGGTCTAGGGCTAGTGCATCTCTTATGAGATAGAAAGCAAGACTGATATTTGGTGGAGTTGAATTGTACAAGATTTCTACTTCCCCAGTGTAATATTTTTTGAAGATCCACAGAGGCAGAACCCTCCATGAGTCTGCGTTCCTCATCTAATTGAGCTAAAGAGACAGGCTTAGAATATTGTATATTTGAAAGGAGGGTGCTGTCGTCCGCGTAACTGTGAACTGGGTTAGATGTGCTAGAGAGGAGGTCATTGATGTGGAGAAGAAACAAAGTAGGGGCTCAAGCTGAACCTTGAGGGACTTCTGCATTAATTGGATACAGTTTAGGGGAATGGCCATCCACGACAACAGAAATGTTCCGGTTGGAGAGGAAATTTGCTGTCCAGGTACAGAGTTTTGGTGGTAGGCCATAGACCGGAGGTTTATTAAGCAGCGCTGCGTGCCAAACCTGGTCGAATGCTTTGGATATGTCTAAAGCGACAATCTGGCATTCACCGTGTAGTTTCATAGACTTGTTCCAATAATGGGTGACAAAGGAAAGGAGGTCGGCAGTTGATCTTCGCTGACGGAATCCATACTGCCTGTCGTGGATTAGACTGTGTTTTTCAAGAAATTTTAGTAATTCGGTGTTTATATACTTTTCCATCACTTTAGAGACGACCGAAAGGAGAGAAATAGGCCTGTAGTTGCTAGGAAGCGTTTTAGATCCTTTCTTGGGGACGGGTTGTACTCGAGCAGTTTTCCAGTTACTAGGGAATATGCCTCTATTGTAAGATGTCTAAAACAGACAGGTCAGGACAGGAGCAAGTTCTGGTGCGCATCTTTTGAGAACAATTGCTGGGATCTCGTCAAGGCCAGAGGCTTTTCTGGTATTAAGAGAAGAAAGCATCTTTCGTACCTTTTTGTTTTGTTTTGTAATATAGTATTTTGAATTAAAATTAATCCAACTCCTGCTTTTTTTAGAAGATAACATAAAAACTTAATTCGAAAATAGGACAAGGTGTATAATGACTGTTGTTTTATAAACTTACGAGATCTACTTTTAGTGTTATAGATTTATATATTTTAGATTATTGTATCCAATTGTTGCAAAAGATATTTTACAATTATTATCAAAAAGCCTGAGTGATCCAGTGGTAGGAAAGTATGCCGCTGGATCCAAGGGTACTGGGTTCGATTTCCAGGGTTCCCCATTCATTTTTTCAGTCCCTACTGTAAAATTATCATTTAGTTGGAGCAGGTTGAATTTCTGCAGGTTCCGATTCACTGAGGAGTCGTGAAGTTGTTAGTCCCGTGTACCGTCCGAGGTTGGGCACGCTGAATATCCCTACTCTCCTTAGAGAAAAAACGGGGTTCGGCCAAATTTAAAGGAAAGTGAGTTGAAAGTGCTCCCTGTCGTCGATGATTGGCCATAGTCGCAGAAATACGTCGCCGTTGAGGAAAAGACAAAAAAAGATAAACAATTATCAGCATTATTACTGCCATATTACACAATGCATGTTGGTAACTTAGAATACATTCAGTTAATCAAATACACCTTTTTCAAATGCGCGAACACGTCAATTAGTGGTTTTTAAGCTGTGATCTTTCTTTAATAATATGATATTGTCCAAAATTTGAGATATGACGTCGATAATTTGTTTAACCGACAATCCTACTGTTTTGTTGGCTATTTGTAAAGTACATGTCAAGTTATGCTAAACCACCAAGTTTATATTCATTCCCACAAAAATATACATTATATTATTTTAAAAACAGAAATAAAAAATAGATAATCTAAATCAATTTTCTTTAATAAATGCTTAGGTTGTTGTTGATTGACTATTTGTTAGTAGTATAAACGGAATTGAAATTCGTTTTACACATTTCTGGTTATCTTGGGAAAATAAGTCAACATTCATTTCTTATTCGTGCTACTAATTCCTTTAGATTTATAATAATAAATAAATAAAAATTTAAAATCTGCTGTTTTTTTCAAATTAATGTGTACGTTAAACCTATTTAACAAAAACAAACCAGGGTAGGATTTGAAAAAATATCGATGAGGTCGTACCTTAAATTTGGCAGACACTGTATGATATTTATTTTATTTTTTGAAAAGACCGCAACATAAAATGTCTATCGACATGTCTGCGAATTATTGGAAAAAGATAGCTGTATCTGATTAACTGAATTTATTCCATGTTTTAGACTCGCGCTATATGTATATAGCTTTAAAAAAATTATACTGACAGGTTTAGGCAAACAATGTACATCTTTTTTATTATAAATAAAAAGTCGTAGGGGTAGAAATAGTAGTATTGATAAGTAAATAACTTAAAAGCTTTATTTTCTGGAAAGCCGCTGCATTTTAAGATTCACATAGTTGCATTTGCATCATGTTCGATGCAGCAGAGATAAGACATGTTTGCTGAATATAACTGGGATAAAGTTTGCGTGAAGTTATCCATAAATTCCGAGCCATAGATTTACACGTAGGGTCAGCAGAAAGCGGGATGGATCGTCGCGATCACAATATCAGTGAAGCGGATTCAACGTAGTAAATTAATGGCTAGCCATAGATGCCAGCCATATATTGCTATATGCTACTACACCTTACCGAAGAAAAAAGAATTTGTCTTAAGTGTTTTGCAATAACATAATAACACTAAACCAATCGTTTATTATTAACATAGTCGTAGAGGAAAACTAAATTTTAGTATGTATTATTTGTTATTTTGGTTACATGTACCCAAATGACAAATATTGGACAATAAAGCCAAGACCCCAATATAAAAATAGACACAAAAACAAGTTACGAAAAACCTAGTGTATAGCAACCTAAGCAAATTATTTTTTGTCACACACTGGATAATAAAATAAAATCATTTGAACATCGAGATACTTATTACTAAGTTTTTTCAAATATGACTTATTTTTTTGATATTTACAGTTAATTTGCAAAATCATAAAGACGCAAAACTATTACCAAGGCCCTAATGTATAATAACTCATGCAAATTATTTTTTGTCACTTTTTGCAAAAGTGAAAAAAATACATATGAAGATCGAAATAGCTATTACCACGTTTATTTTTTCGCATTTGCAGTAGATGTGCCGAAATCACAAAAACGAAGATCGGGATAGCAATTAAGACGTTTCCGAAATATTAATTAATTTTTAATATTTTCAGTAGATGTGCCAAAATCATATAAACACAAAATGACTGCCAAGGCCCAAGTGTATAATAAGATTGCAAATTATATTTTGTCAGCCTTTGCAAAAGTGAGAAAAATGCATATGAAGATCGGGATAACTATTAAGAAGTTTCGGTAATATGAATTATTTTTTGATATTTGCAGTAGATGAGCCAAAATCATAAAAAACAAAAATGATTACCAAGGTCCTTGTGTATAATAAGATATGCAAATTGTTTTTTGTCACCTTTTGAAAAAGTGAGAAAAATGGAGATCGGGATAACAATTAAGACGTTTCCGAAATATGAATTATTTTTTGATATTTGCAGTAGATGTGCCAAAATCATAAAAACAAAAAATGATTACCAAGGCCCTAGTGTATAATGAGATATGCAAATTATTTTTTGTCACCCCTTGCAAAAGTGAGAAAAATGCATATGAAAATCGGGATAGCAATTAAGACGTTTTCCAAATATGTATTCTTTTTTCGCATTGGCAGTTAATGTGCCAAAATCATAAAAACAAAAAATTATTACTAAGGCCTTTATGTATGAAAAACCATGCAAATTATTTTTTTGTCACCTTTTGCAAAAGTGAAAAAAACGCATAAGAAATTCGGGATAGCAATTAAAACGTTTCCGAAATATGTCATATTTTTTGATATTTGCAGTAAATGTGCCAAAATCATAAAAACACAAAATGATTACCAAGGCGCTAGTGTATAATAAGAGATGGAAACTATTTTTTGTCACCTTTTGCAAAAGTGAGAAAAATGCTTATGAAAATCGGGATAGCAATTAAGACGTTTCCGAAATATGAATTATTTTTTATATTTGCAGTAGATGTGCCAAAATTATAAAAACAAAAAATGATTACCATGGCCCTAGTGTATAATAATATATGCAAATTATTTTTTGTCGCCCTTTGCAAAAGTGAGAAAAATGCATATGAAAATCGGGATAGCAATTACGACGTTTTCCAAATATGTATTATTTTTTCGCATTTGCAGTTAATGTGCCAAATTCATAGAAACAAGATATATCACTAAGGGCCTGACGCATAAAAGCTCATGCAAATAATTTTCTGTCACCCTTTGGAAATATAAAAAAATGCATTTGAACACCGGGATAGTGACTACCACGTTTTTCATTTCAACATTAATGATTCTGTGATACTTACTGTTAATGTGGTAAAATCACAAAACCAAAAATCATTACCAAGTCCCTATTATGTAATACTACACCAAATTTATTTTTTGTCACCGTTTGCAAAAGTAAGAAAAAAAAAGGATTTAAACATAGGGATAGCAGTTAAGAGGTTTTCCAAGAATGTATTTTTTTTCAGTCAATGTGCCACATGAAAGGCAACGGGAAACCACCTAATCTTAACCTATCGTTGCTACTACTAAGCGACTTTGCCTTCAGTCAGTGAGTGAGTGATACAGATTATTTTTATTATGTTTTGAAAAAAATGATGAATTTAAATAAATTTAATAAACATGTTGTGTATACAAAGAAACTACCCCAATCTCGTTATAAGAATATGTTTATTATAAAAATTTGCTATAAATTAGGTTTAAAGTGCAACTTATTTTTAGTGGCATAAATCTTGGTTACATAGCATAAGAACACTGTTTCTTATGCTGTACTGCATACTTGAACAATGCAACATAAAAATTATGAGAATCTAATTAATGTTAGTCACTCTAGTATAGCAGTTAGTGGCTGGTCATATTCAAATATTAAACATAGCATTTTTTCTCAATTATTATGTATTTGTATATAAAAGCGTCGCATTGATAAAGAACGTTTGGGCTTTGATATACCGCTTTTACGACGTTGATCCCGGAAAGTTTTACAGCTCTGTTTCTGTACCCTCCTTTTGTAAATTTCAAAGCTTTTACCTGACCTGTCAAACATATGTTTAAAAAAAAATTGAAAAGTAACTGTAGCACAGCATAATCAATCAATTATTATGCGGTGACTGTATATTAGATTTTAGCGCGTTAAAAAATCTGCAACTTGAAAAATAGGAATAGAATCATATTCAATTCATTCTAAAACTGTCCGAGTTGAGAGTTGTGTATTCTGTAGTATTATACACTAGGGCTTTGGTAATAGTTTTGTGATTTTATGATTTTAAATGTAAATATAAAAAAAAATTCCTGTTTAAAAAATTGCAAATGTCAAAAAATAATGCATATTGCGGAAACGTCTCAATTGCTATTCGGATCTGTTTATGCATTTTTTTCTACTTTTGCAAAGGGTGAAAAAAAATCATTTGTATATCTTATTATACACTGGAGCCTTGGAACTCATTTTTGGTGTTTATGATTTTGACACATGCGAAAAAATAATACATATTTGGAAAACGTCTTAATTGCTATCCCGATTTTCATATGAATTTTTTTCATTTTTTCAAAAGGTGACAAAAAATAATTTGAATATCTTATTATACACTAAGGCCTTGGCAATCATTTTTTGTTTTTATGATTTTGGCACATCTACTGCAAATATCAAAAAATAATTCATATTTCGGAAACGTCCTAATTGCTATCCCGATCTTCATATGCATTTTTTTCGCTTTTGAAAAAGGTGACGAAAAATAATTTGCATGGTTTTTCATACATAAGGGATTAAGTAATAATTTTTTGTTTTTATGACTTTGGCACATTAACTGCAAATGCGATAAAATAATAAATATTTGGAAAACGTCTTAATTGCTGTCCCGATCTTCATATGCATTTTTCTCACTTTTGTAAAAGGTAACAAAAAATAATTTGCGTATCTTATTATACACTAGGGCCTTGGTAATCTTTTTTTTGTTTTTATAACTTTGGCACATCTACTGCAAATATCAAAAAATAATTCATATTTCGGAAACGTCTTAATTGCTATCCCGATCTTTATATGCATTTTTCTCACTTTTGCAAAGGGTGACAAAATATAATTTGCAATCTTATTATACACTAGGGCCTTGGTAATCATTTTGTGTTTTTATGATTTTGGCACATCTACTGAAAATATCAAAAAAGAATTCATATTTTGTCTCTTCCAAAACATTATTTTTACAAACCACCTGTAGATTTTTTGCTATATTACATGAATAGTAACTTATGCAATAATAATTTTTAATCCAGAAATTCGTAAGACATATCCTGACGATATTATTATTAAATAAAGTCTTAAGTAACCTCATGCTTTTTGCGGTCCTAGTGTACATAAAATTCACTAAAACATGTAAAAATTTAAATAGAATTAATATTTTGAGCATTTGGCAACACCGCACAGGCGCTTTAATTTTTACTTTTAATGTTCTCATGAAATAGGTCCAGCCAATAACGCATGTACATATTAATACCAGCATGTTAATAGCTGGACGTCCAGCTATTGCACGGTTGGTCCAGCTATTATACACTTGGTATACGAAATGGTCCAGCTACTTCCGCATAGGCATAAGTATATATATATATATATATATATATATATATATATATATATATATATATATATATATATATATTTTCTGGGGGGCCTAATTAACGCTCATTTGAAGGAAATTTTTCAAAATTCAAAAGTCGGGGTCTCCTCATTAGTGAATTTTTTTTTAAGAAAATACACTAAAAGTGGCTATTCTAATTAAAATAACGAAGATTGAGTCAACTTTCGGTCCAACCGAAAATGGCAGAACTGTCAAAATATTTTGCTTAAATAGACCGCATTCAGTTTGTTACATGTGCAAAGTTTCAAAAAAATAAACATTTAACGAGTTTAACGGTCCTTGGTTTTGGGTTCTAGGGCTCCCCTTTGTTCTTGGAGCGGTTTTGTCAAATGTGGCTATGTGAAATATCGAATACGATCCTCATGACCTTTTTGTTGTTTAAAGACTTAATATAGTTCACTTGTCCAGTGTGCAATAGCAAACCTTATTGGGCTTAGCAACACGCATAATACACTGACAACACAGGGGAGGTGTTTCATATTTGAGTGAGAATTCTTATTGCATACTATATTAACAAAATTTTGACGTTAATTGACGTGTACATGCCATTTTAGCTCACTGTCGACATGAAGTCGTAGTAGTTTCGCAGAGGTCTCCACAATGATGGTTTTGCCGTAGAGTTTTACATTTTGTGCAGTATCTTTTTTTCTTACAAAAATTCTCTAATGAGATCTCGAATTTTTAAACTTTGAAAAAAGTTCGTCGAATTAGCGCGAACTAAACTAAAAACTAAACAAAATATATTAAATATTACAGAAAACGTCTATTTTTTATGGCGCAAAAAGGTCAAGAAGTACGAAAATTTTACTTTAAAAATCTTATAGTTTTTCTTCTATTAATCTTAAACTGGAGATGTGAAACGTGAAAATTAGTATAACTATTCTGGTTTATGAATTCTAAATATTACATAAAATGTATATTAAAATGTTCTAGATTTATGCTACTATTCTCATTTGTTAAAATAGTTACGAAACCTTACATATTACAGATAAATAACTGAAGACCATTATGGGTTATCTACCTTTTACTGCACTTTGATTGCCAACCCCTTCGGTAGCCGAGGGGTTAGAACGCTGCCTTATCCGCAAAGGGATGTGGATCCAGATCTGAAATTCAAATCACAGATTCTCTTACGACTATTTTTAAACTTTTTTTCGTCTTTAATTCAATCCTAACATTATCTGATCAGATTGCGTTATTCCAATATTTTTTAGCGACTTTTTGTTAAAAAAATCACTAATGAAAGATAAACACTTTTAAGACTTCATTCAAGTTTAATAGCAGCTGTTGTTGCCGTTAGTTGGTAAAACCGTTTCACACTTAACATAGACCTAGAGATTTGTGATTGCAGAAGAGTTTGTTTTCTTCTCTACGACCGGATTCAATTTCTACTTCTGCATATAGATCAGATTTTGAATATTTTTTTAATTTATTTCATTTATTTTTATTAGCGAATTTTGTTGTATATAATTTTCGTTTAATATCGAATTTTATTAAAAATTACTTCAAGGAATTTACTTTGAAGAAACATTTGTTGCGAGTTTTTGTATGAAAAATTATTCAATTGATGGAAAATTCTTTAAAAGAAATTCGTCGAAAATAAGGTTTTTTTGCACAAACAAATTATTTTGTTTTCACGTTTAATTAGAGATTGGTTATTAAATTTGAATTTTAACCAGTTTTCGCAGAAATATTTTTATGCTTCCGTAGAAATCATTTTTTGTAAGATTTTTTTGTGAAATTTTGGTGTTTTGATACAAGCAACGAAATAATAATAGATATTGAAGACACGCTAAAAAGATGGAAGGGATACGTTGTAGTACTTTTTAACGATGAGAGGTCAGACAAACCACCAGCATCAGATTCAGTGTTGAATGAAGTTGGACCTTCGATCACAAAGTCGGAAGTCGTGCATGCGATTAAATCTCAGAAGAACGGGAAAGCAACTGGCCCTGATACTTATTACGCCGAGGTTATAAAGGTAAACGCAGAGCAAGAAGGATTATATCTAGATGTTATAATAACTATCTTTAATATAACCTATACCACAGATCAGGTTCCACCTGACGGGCTGACGTCAACATTTGTCACCTTACCAAAAAAGGCAAATGCCGCTGGTTGCGATGACTACCGTATGATTATCGTAGCGTATGCTCAAAATATTCTGACGAATAATACATACACGTATTAATAAAAAATCTGACAACTAGGTTGAGGGACACAGTTCCAATTTAGAAGTGGATTTGGGACACGGAAGCCATTGTTCTCACTTAATGTTTTAACACAGAGGTGCAGAGACATGAACGTTAGCGTTCTAGCTTGGTTTAAAGATTATCGAAAGGCGTTTGACTGCATGAGACACTACAAACTGATCGAAATCTTGGAAGAAACCGGAGCTGACTAACAAGAAATAAACATCATCTCCAATCTGTTGTAATGAAGTCCGATTTATTATGGTTATTTGAATAGCGAATAATTCATTTAGGCGGTTTAAATAACGGATATTTGCTAGGTAATAAATCCGACTCATTTAAGAAACACTTCAGAGTATGAAAAGTCTCCACAAGCGGAACGTGAAGCGTGTATGATGAAACGCATAGCGCCGGTCTGTCACGCGCAATGGGATTCATTCTAGGTGCGTCACGGAGCGCATGGCAAGTAAGCAAACCGGGAAACGGAACGTCGAGGAGAGATGCCTTCAGCTCGTGGTCGCGACAAGACGTTCCGGTGGTCGTGCGTTAGTTTTGTAAAAGCGTCAGTTAGGTGTATTAACAGGGAAGTTTCATTCGCAGTACTACGTAGTAGTGAAAAGCAGCGTGTTATTTGTTTGATAGCAAAGAACGAGAGTACATAACTGTCTACTATCGTGGTTTGCAAGGTTAGTTATATTTCGGAAACTCGGGGAAGTATAATTGCAAACTGGAATAGATAAGTGGGTGTTTTATTAATGCTGTTCTATGTGAAATGTTAACAGCGTGTTAGGATTTAACGCGTATACAGGGTGTACTGTATGTAGGAGTGACAAAACTGGTCACGGGTTTACCCATTAAAGGGAAGTCGAAATCAGGTAGATGATTATACCGTATTATAGTGGAATTAGGGTGTTTAGTGAATTATTGCGTGCTATACAGGGCGGCCTACGTTTATTTCGAGGGACGTACGTCCTTGAAGTACGCATGGAGCTATTCTGAATGGTATGCGCTCGATAGACAAGGTGGTTAATTAGCTAGAGTGTCCAGTAAGTGACAAGCTGGTCACGTTTCTTACCCATATAAGGGGAACGGGAACACAAACAGTGCTGATAAAAATGGGTAGTATTTAGTGTGTCCGGCATCCTGTGTTGTACTGAGTCGACCACGTTTATTTCGAGGGACGTACTTCCTTGAAGTACGCATGGAGCTGCTCAGAATGGTACGTAACCGCTGGATGGGACTGCTAGTTATACAGGGTGTTCGACAGAAATAGGGGATAACTTACCCCGTGGTATAAGTCAGCAGATTAGGGTCATATAAGAGTGGGAACCGTTTGCTTACCCACCTAGCAGAGTAGGACTGCAAGAGAATTGCGGGAATAAGTCCCAGGGAAAATATAACCTCCGACTGAGACGGAATTTATCGCGGGGTCATTTCCCATTTGATGCATGTGTATGTCGCTTTCCGCTTGCCGTTGCCTTAACATGCCTTGTTGATTGCTGTGCTAATGCTAATATCACGCTTTATTTGTTATAAATAGCACAAATATTATTCTAGTCGAATATTCTTGTATTTTAAAATATTAACATAGTCGTATCGTTTCCACTATGAAAGAATGTCTTATCAGAGATAACGTTATCTGACCTAAGATATGTTTTCTCTTTAATCGCATGAGCTGTAGCGAATTTTTAATTTTCATAATTTATGGATTTTTATTGTTGTCATTTTCGTTAGTAGATATTTTAAATATTATAAGCTTTTATGAAAATAGTTGCGTTTCACTGCACTGCATGTATAGATTTGCACTGGTGTAGGCGTGTTTAAGCTATAATCCTGTGATGGATTGTAACTAGCTGAGGTATATCGTAATTGATATTTACCTGTTTATAATATTTCTACTTCCAACTTTGTAAGCGAGAAAAACAGCCATTATTCGGGAGCCTACTTAATTCCCGAGATTTCTACGGGATATAATAACTTTCGACCTTTGGCTATAGTTTTATTCTCCACTTGAGCTACCCTAGGACAAGGTTATGAAACAGTAACTTTGTGGTGTTCTACGTGGGCCTTAGCAGAAGTCCTCACGGGGGTCTGACCTCGTCCTATTTAACAGGGAATAAAGATGGCGCTCGAGGATATGTAACTTCGAATATTTAGGTTGCGCCCGAATGACGGATTTGCAACTTATCCGTCGGGCCTCTGCTTAGCCGGGGCATCACACTGTATTGGCAAAAAATGGCCAAAGCAAGATTTAAACAGGCGACATCCGACACCATGCGAATTGAAAGGGGAGTAAGACAGGGTTACCCACCCTCTCCAGTCCTTTTCAGTATCTATTGAGAAGCCATATTTAGAAAGATGCTAGATATAGTGAAAAGCGGCATCGCAGTGTATGGTATCAGTATCAATACTCGGTAGGCGGATGATACTGTCATTGTGGCAGATAGCGTGGCTGACTTGCAGGACATGATCGACCACATTGTTCAACACAGCGAGCAGTTAGGGTTGCATATAAACAATAATTAAACAAAAGTGCTCGTTTTCTCAAAACCTAACATCAACGCAAATTTATTAATTGTAGGGACTATAGTACAACATGTATTCTTTCAAATATTTGGGCACAATAATAAATGATCAGATCGGCCCGAGAAAAGAAGTAGGCTCTAGAATTGAACAAGCTAGAGAAGCGTTCACACAAATGAAAACATCCTTCACCAGATCAGATCTTGGCTTGGAACTTCGAATCCGTTTGGTCAGGTGCTATGTCTTCTCAGTCCTGCTATACGGTTGTGAGAGTTGAACTCTTAACCCTAGTTTAGAGAGAAATCCGGAGGCTTTCCAAATGTATTTGTAAAGAAAAATGAAGATGTGTTTAGGCGAATGGGAAAACAAAAATAACTATTACTGACAATAAAACAATGAAAAACGGGATATATTAGTCATGTAATGAGAGGTGAAAAATATAAATTTCTGAGCATAATAATCGAGGGCAAAATACAGGGAAAAGATCAATCGGTAAACGTCAACATTCATGGTTGAAAGATCTCAGAAGATGGTTCGGATGCTCATGAGTAGACATTTTTAGAGCTGCAGTGCCCTGCATTGTGTTAGCCACTTAAACCAACCTCCGATTTCCGCCATAAAGGTGCGAGATGCCGAGGACGATATTAGGTTGACTAGGCCATACACCCTCAGGATCCCCAGTAGGGATCAGTGGAGGGAAAATGAGGTTGCATTCCCGCCCGCAAGCCTGGTCTGTTTCACCGACGGATCGCGGCTGGAGTACCAACAATCCTCCGGGGCAGGAATATACATCAAGGACCTGGGAGTGCGCGAGAGCTATGCTCTTGGCGCATATACCACGGCATTAGAAACAGAGGTGTATGCTATCCTGTCTGTGGCCAATAGACAGGATGTGAAGAGGAGTCCCGAGAAATGTGTGTACATCTGGTCGGAAAGCCAGGCGGTCCTCCGGGAAATCTGCGCGGCCAGAATAAGGTCAACCCTGGTTCAGGAGTGCGCTGACGCCCTCAGAGGACTAGCCAGGACGTAGGAGGTGCAACTGGTGCCGGTTCCGGGACACTGTGGCGTATCGGAGAATGAGGTTCCGAATAATTTCGCAAGACTCGGTTCCCTGCGGCCGTTCTGTGGCCCGGAGCCTGCGATAGGCATAAGTAGGAAGACAGTCTCTGTCGCCTTAGACAGGTGGACCGAGGAAGCAATGGAGAGGTACTGGGGGTCGGTTGGTGGCTGCAGGCAGGCAAGGGACTTCGTGGAGGGGCCGGACAGAGATAAAGCTGCCTGGCTACTCGGAAGGAGTCGACCTACGCTTCGCCGCATCCTTGGGTTGCTGACAGGCTACTATGTCCTTAGAAGTCACCTCACATTGATAGGCGTAGAGAGGGATCCCATTTGCCAGTATTGCGGCGAGGATGAAGAAACGTCCTACCACTACCTGTGTGAATGCGAGGCTTTTGGGAGTCTTCGAACAGAATTGTTCGGATCGAGGACTCTGCAGAGGAATCAGGTAAGTACCGTCCAATTGAAGACCGTGACGGCCTTCATCTCGAGGTCGAGGAGGTTTGGCGACGGAACCGAGAAAGAGTAGAGCATGGTTGCTGGGTTGCTGCGGTTGGCAAAAAGGGCCCATTGTGGCCTACTTGATTGGCGTTGGCCTCCCCACCACTGCTACTAGTACTACTACTAAACCAACCTTCCTAAGGAGACGGCGGCTTAGGAAGAAGATTCCATGTTCTGATTGAAGATTGCCGCAAAATTATTGTGAATTTGAAGCACAAATTAGCAATTATTATAAGTAGCGATGATAGACTTGCTGATACCTACATTGAGGAACCTGCAGCTACGCCACCTGCAGTAGAAGAGCCGAATGTTTCAATTGATAAGGTAACTTGGAAAGTTTCTAATGTAACTGCTTCTCTCGCTCGACAGCTACAACCGTCCAACCAAATTCCAAAAGTGTGAAACTTCCATTAGCTTTTCAAAGCTGGGATGGAATGGAATACCGAGATCTTGCCCAGGCATCAAGACATACTTATTACTTGGCCAGTTAAAACTAGTACAAAACTCCAATCACCACCATATATACTGAAGGGGTTTCAAACAAATAGGATAGTAAAAGTTTCAAAAGACCTCAGGAAACTTGATGATCGTAATGTAAGGAACTTTAGAGCTTTCGATGGTCCCCTAACATTTTTCAGTACATACTTCTTTACAGACGTCATAAACAAATAATAAGACACAGCTAATACCTTAGAATCTTAGAATAAGGTACATATTGTTTACTTTTAGTTTTTAGTGATTTTCATTATTATTTAGTTTTCATGTCGTGTATGGAAAATTTGAGATAAATTAAACTACATAATATTATGCAGTAGTTTAACCTATACCTATAAATACATGTTCAGTTTGAATTATTAAAATTTGATTTAAAAATTTTGTATGGTTAATATTTATTTATTTAATTGTCAAAAAGTATGGATAAATGGTGAAAAGGGTTTTAGGTGCAGCAAGTGTATTTTGGTAGCGAATTTTCGTAAAAATATTCCAAATGGTGATAATTCAATTTCCCGTTAAAAACTAGAATCTTCAGTTTTAATACATACTAAAACCTATATGAAAGCAGCGTGGGTACTAAATTTAAAAAATAACACAAAGACCTTCACAGGCAACGATAAATTTGTTTTAGAAAACCATTTTTGTTATTTTGTTTGCAGAAACTGTTTCGATTAAGTGGACTAAAGCGGATCAATCAAGCGACTAATGAGGAAAAATACCCGCCACGTTTATAATTTGGCAGGTAAATTCGGTTTATAAATAGAAATAAAATTTTCGGTAAATTTTCAGATAAGCACACACAGGCTTTTTAGAAAAAAAATCAGAAACATGCTTAATCTCCTTCTGGATGCACTAACCACAAGGAATATTTCTTGCAAACAGCCCCCAAGAAAGTTACGGGACCAGGAGTGAATAGGGGTGTTGAGCGAGGAAGAAGAATAAAAGTAAATGTGAGCGAAAAATGCGAAAGAAGCAGCTTAGTTAGACCTCTATAAGCTACTTCTCTCCCATTTTGCAGCTATACCTTCTTAAAATTATGATTATCTCGCCCAGAACCCCTATATTTACCGCAGGTCCCGTAACTTTCTTGTTTACATTGTTCCTGTTTATGCATTGAGGTTAGGTGTATACATGCAGAAGGGAAAGAGGAACCACTGCGACAAAGCAGTGAACCAAGATTTTCAATTTATTGTTAAATTGTTACCCCATTTCCTTTGTTTAAAATATTTTGCCAATGAAATTTAAGTTGCCTTGTTTGTCAGTCTTACATAGAGAACTATAGTATTCCATCCGTTTCAAAAAGTGTGGGTACAGCAACCAGGGGCGTGCGGTGACATTTTAAATAAGGGAAGCAATTTTGAGAAACTTACCTATTTGTAATGTAACTCAATTCTTCTGTCGTTTTTGGCAAATTCGTGAATAATGTCATAAAACTGTGGATTCTGGGACATTTCCTCGACGAAGCTATTTGCAATTGACAAAATTGAAATTTGGGAAGGTCTTTCCTGTCCTGTTGAATTCCTAACAAAACTCTTGACACGTTTCAATGTAGAACAATTTCGTTCTACAGACGCACTAGTAGCAGGAATTGTTGATACTAATTCACATAATTTGAACGCTTCAGAATATGCATTTTCCAATTTTGATTCTTTTAAGAAAGTTACGGTTAAGGTTCACTCGCGTTAGTTTTTGTGTCAATAACATCGGTTTCATAAATGACTGTAAGTTCTGATCGTAATAAGGCTTTGTCAAAATAATGTCCATAGTGGTGGAATAATGATTTGAATGAATCTTCTGGGAAAGGTATCCCTACAAATCCTCCAAAATTACACAATTCAAGAAATTTCCGGTCACTGATATGATCAAATCTGCAGTTAATTTGCTGCTGAATTTGATCTATGATTTTGTAGAAAAGGCGGCGATAAGAAGTTCGAAGGTCGCCCACATTATCAGTGCGCAGACGCTTTCTTCGTGGCTCACTTTTCCTAATTTCATTGTTTTTTCCAGAACTTATTAAATTCATTCTTTTTTGAATTATAATGGATTTAAATTCACTAATTTTCTTCAGGGAAAAACCAATGTCATTTGTTTTACATTGCAATATGTTAAATACATTCTCTGAAAACGGAAATATTTCCGAAAAAATATTAAGTAAAAAATTAAAATTAAAGTCTCTTTTCAAACCATCCAAAAATCCTCCAGGACTATTTATTGTTTCTGCATCCCAATTTTTGCTATTTTCTATTATGTTTTCAAAAAGTTCAATTAACGATTCACGGTGTTCAAATATAGTTCACACAAGTCTGCCGTTGTAGTTCCATCGGGTTGCAGCTACTTTGGGTAAACGTTTTTTAACAATTGAGTCTAAGGCTTGTGTGCGCTTCATAGATTTGGAAAAAAACAGCCATTCCACTTAGGGTAGAAAAAAAAACACCTTACACTCTTTAATATGATTTATGGGATAAAATTAAATTAAATTTATGAGCACACACCTTCTAAATGTCCGGCTATAACAGCAGCCCCATCATAGCTTTGGGCAAATAATTTATTATCAGTCTCCTCAATATCTTTCATAATATTAAGCACAATTTTATATAGAGCGTTTCCGGTACGATCTTCTGTCACATTTTTAAAGCCTAAAAATTTTTCTTGCTCCAATCCATTTTTACATAGGGTATTTCTACAGATAGTTGACTTAAATTGTTAGTTACGTCGGTTGTTTCATCTAGAACAATAGCAATGAAACGAGTCTGTTTAATTTCAGATTTAATTCTGTTCAAAATAATAGTGGCAGCAGCCGCAATTGTCATTCTGAATGCGATTTGATGTCCCGCGAAAAACGTTAGACTGTTCCAAGTGATTTTTTAAACAAATGTCATATTTGGCTATTAAAGAAACTAGGTCTTGTAAGTTTCCTCTATTTGCAGATGTAGTTGTTTCGTCATGACCCCTGAACCCCAATTCATGCTGACCAAGAAAACACACAACATCAATAATTTTTTTAATATGTTTCTGTTTTTATCAACCAGTTCATTGTGTTGGCGATGACTAATTTATATCTGCTTGTCAACGGCGTGTTCAATTCGCGTTTGTTTCAAAGACACTTAATTTTAAAATGGTCTGTAAATGCGCTTTAGACATAGCATGTCTTTTTACTACTTTATGTAGATTATTCAAGTCGGAAAACCCACTTTTATTCCACACCCCTTTTCAGTCACAAATAGACTACCAGGCCAACAAAACAGTATATTACTGTTAACCATTCATATTGTTTATAAGTTTTTCCGCGTTGAAATGTCGAATACATGTTTTAATTCTTGTATTTAAGTTTTTTTAGAGTAGGTTTCGGCCCACCTTTATTAATAATAGCAAGTTTTTCAGCAAGCGATAAAGCTGAAAATCCTTTGGTTATCAAAAAACACACGACACAATCACTGTTATTACCACTTGTTCGTAAAGTTTGTAAATTCCCACCCACACCGACGACGCTGTTAAAAGCTGATGTAGTTGTAGCCATATTACTAATCATAAAATGCCAATGTATTTAGCTTAGTCAACTGCTTATTTCTACGAAATAATCAGCGACATTCACATTGTACGTGCATCGGGTCTTCCAACACGTTCTACATGTTGAAATACACGTACATTGCGTCGAGCATCGAGCAAGGGTTTCTCATTATGTGGCCTGCTGGCTACGTGTATTTAACTGAAGTCATTGCATCCACTCTCGTAGTATCAGGTTCATGGTGTTGGTTGGCGGTCGGTTTACTGCAACAACGTCCTTGCCAAGAGCGCAGAGCGCATATACAAGTACAGTATGATGCATAATAAATAATTATGTGTGAGCTTGCGAATTAAAAATTGTAATAGATAAATTAGTTTTAGAATTTGAAATTTAATATTTAACAAAATGGATTTTAAATAATGCGGTTTAATACAAATTATTTTTAAGTAGGTATGTGGTCGTTATTTTAAGGGAAGCAATGCTTGCCTTGCTTCCATGAACCGCACGCCACTAACAGCAACAGTAAATGAGTGTTGAAAAAGGTCTGGGTACAGCAAATACATTATGGCAGAGAGTTTTTGTAAAAATATTTGAAATCCGATACCTCAATTTCCTATTAAGCTAGAATCATTAATTTGGACACATAGTACCACCTATGTAAACGCAGCCTGGGACTAACTTAAAGAAAAATAACATAATAAGCTTCGCGGATAAATACAAGTTGATTTTAAAAAACATTTTTTGTTGTTTTGTTTGCAAAAGCTAGTTCGATTGAGTCGACTAAAACAAAACCATACAAGCAATTAAAAGGAAAAATGTACCTACCAAATCATAAATATGAGAGGTACAATGTACTTTGTAAAAAAAAATTTTTTTCGAGAAAACTTTTGTGACTATTGAAATTTGTGATACGATTTTTTTAAAGAGACTTGCAGTACTTACATATATCTCTACCAAACTATAATTTTCTACCTCCCTAGAAAATAGAAACTGATTCAAATAATCGCTAACTAGGACCTCTAAAACCATTCTCCCAGGTTCATTTAAATTTAAATAATTAGTTTTAATAATATACTTTACTAATAGTGTTCACTTCTTATGAAAATTCACTACTATAATGCACCTCCTGCGTCCCGCACATTTTTAAGTCAGTCATAAAGACCGAAATACAAATATATAAAGGGGGAACAAAAGACGAAAAAAAGTATTCCATAATGAATCACTGTGGCCTAATGTCTAATGCTTACGCAAAGAACATTTAGAAATTGTCTATATATTTTTAATAGACTATATCCTAATCAACTACCTTACTTTAATATGCAAGCATAATTTTCAGTAGACAATAGAAAATGTCCAGTTTTTCTGAAAAATGTTCAGACAAAACATTTATATCTAATTTAAAAAGTAAACGCAAAACAACGCTCGCAACACCAAATGTCCCTTTTGTTATAACTTTCATAAAATGGCTCTCTACCGTAACGCAGGTTATTTCCTCTAGATAAGAGCCATTATTAGAAGGGAGTGAATTTGATGTAAAATATCAACACATTTATGTATGCTGAGACGGCGGCCGGTCCTTTATTTTATAGTTACCATAATTTGGAGCAGCCGCTATTTAAATTTTATTTAATCCAGTATCGGCTTTAGAGTATTTCCTAAACGCAATACTTTGTTACGTTGTCAACCTCAAATTACATTGCCCTTATTGATTTGCAATTGTTTGATATAGCTTATATACATTTCACTGTGATGCATAGTTTAACATGATATACAAACAAAAAATAACCGTTGAGTGTTCATTTATGGGTAATCTGTCTAAATAAAAGATGTGGGTATATATTATTTTATATGGTTACTGAGTGTGCGCATTTTAAATTTATTTTGGACTGCACAGGTGTGCCAAGCAGGCAGGGCAATACAAAGTTGGTATTTTTTATAGAACACCGGTGTACTATTGGAGTTTTGAATACTGCGTGTGATTCTGAAACTTTATTATTACAGGTTTGCTATACGTAACATTTATTTTTTTAAACTAGAAATAATTTTATCCAAAAAATCACATTTACAAGTATCATTTTATTATAATATACTAACCTGCATTCTGCCAGAAAAACTCTTATATTCTGATCGAGGGAAGACTTTAAGCTGATGCTCTGCTTACAAAATATTTGATGTAAGTACAGGGTGTTTAAAATATAAGTCCAAAGCTGGAAAGGATGAAAATCAGAAAGATCACCTTTTTAAAACTGGAAATTATATATATATATATATATATATATATATATATATATATATATATATATATATATATATATATATATATATATATATATATATATATTAATGAAAATCAAAAACCCCATAACCTCCCTTGAATATGCCTTAAACCTATATCTTATTATTTGTGATTAACTTTAATTTTTCAATTTTATTTATTATCTCAATTATATATATATATATATATATATATATATATATATATATATATATATATATATATATATATATATATATATATATATATACGGGGTGGCTCATTGAAAGCGAGCTGGCAGCCATAACTGCCAGGAAAATAGTTGGTCGAAAAAACCTGCTTCTGAGGGGTACAAGTTTTGACGCAAAAAGTATAAAAGTCTGGACGCAGCAAGTGCGTTGCGATAGCGAATTTTCGTAAAAATGTTTTTAATGTCAAATATGTATTGCTTTTAAATGGATATTTGGTTAGTAGTATAACCTATACAGGGTGGCGCATTAAAAACGAAACAGACCGATTTGCGTCCAGAGAATTTTTTTAAGAAACGCTGAAACACGTCAATTTTAATATTGAGGGGGACATGTTTTTATATAAAACTCAACTTTGTTAAATCAAACTCTTAAAGGTGGTGATAACAGCCCTTATATTTTAAATAGGGAACATGGGTCGAGTGTTACATCATTTGAAAGCTCTTTTTTTTCTGAATTCAGCATTTTTTCGGAAGTTTTACCAACTCGTTTAAAAATTATCCGCAGTTGGAATTGCAAGAACGCATTTCATTCATTGTGATAAGAAGTGCACTAATTAGTCAATTTTCGTTGAAAAAAACTATAAAAAAACCAAACGTGCAAAATCTTTATTCGGTTAAGTAAGTGTTCAAATTGTTGACCACCAGCTTCGTTACAAAAGTACAAATTTTGTGGAATTATTAGACGGCATTCTTCAACAATGCGTCGTCGTAATTCTTCCAGAGACTCCGGTTTTGTTGCAAAAGTTCTACTCTTTAAATGGCCCCATAGAAACCCCAATAGCAACTCTATGCCCAATCCATTGCTCTGGAAATTCTCTGTTCAAAAACTCCCTAACACGCTGTGAAAAATGCGGAGGAGCTCTATCTTGTTGAAACACTAATTGATTTTCTTGATAGCGATTATCATTTTCAACAATGTCAATTAGTAGAGGGTAAACGATATCTCATAGTAACTCCAAATACGTTTCGCCACTCAAATTGTCATCAATAAAAAGTGGTCCGATTAAACGGTCTCTAAAAATGCCAGTCCAGGCATTCAATTTCTGTGGAGTTTGAATGTGAAATCTTTTTGGATTATTATCTGTTCAATAACGACAATTATTACGATTGACTGTAGAGTTTAATAAAAACGTACACTATTTTGAAAAGACAAATGTTGAACAGAAAGTTCCTGTTATCAGCTACTCGTGCAGTCATAACTTCACAAAACTCCAGCCGCCGATCAAAATCATCTTAAGTTGTTGTACAAGATGAATTTTATACGGGTGAAATTTATGATGCTTCAATATTCGCGGGATAGTTCTTCTTTTGATGTTTGAAACAGTGGCCAATTTTCTCGTGCTCAAAGTTGGGTCTGCAGAAATTTGTCCTAAAACTTCAATCTCAGTAGCCTCATTTCTAACTGGAAATTCACGTTCAGGATGCCTGTTTTTGTTGGCTACTGAACCACTTTGTCGAAAATTTGCAACTAACCCCAAAATGTATTTTATGTTAACATGTCTGTTCGGATGGCGTTCATTAAACAAATTTGCGGTACGGTTGGCACAGTCATCGTTTTTGAAAAAAGAGTAATTATGTCAACTCTTTCTTCTACAGAATACACCATTGTGAAACTAATTTTCCGTAGTACTATCAAGTATCAAACCGACCGATAAACTGAAATAATAAATCGCATTTCTCTCATTCCGATAAGAAATGTTCTGCTAGTCAATTTTTTATTTACAAACCAACAAAACATTGACTATCAGCACATTTCTTATCGGAATGAGTGAAATGCGTTTTTGCATTTTCAACTGTGGATAATTTTTAAACTAGTTGATAAAACATCCAAAAAAAATTAGAGTGCTGAATTCAGAAAAGAAAGAACTTTCAAATGATGTAACACTTAACCCATGTTCTCTATTTAAAATATAAGGGTTGTTATCACTACTCTTAAGGGATTGATGTGACAAAGTTGAGTTTTATGTCAAAACATGTCCCCCTAAATATTAAAATTGACGTGTTTCAGCGTTTCTTTAAAAAAAAAAATTCTGGACGCAAATCGGTCTGTTTCGTTTTCAATGCGCCACCCTATATAGTAGTAACAATGTACCATATTTCATTAAAATAGCTTTGTTGTTTCAAAAGTTACAAACATTTTCCGAAAATAAACTTTAAAAGTTCCAGAAAAAACTTGTCCGATTTTCCTGGCCAACGAACCTCTTTAAGTTGTTTACACACCTGCCAGGATAGAATTATTCACAAACAACTTTAGGACCAAAATTGGAAAAAAAAATCTGAAAATTTGCAGAAATTTCTTTTACAGAAATTGCTTCCAGTAATGTTACACTAGATTATATTTTTCACAAAAATTCGACAAGTTTTTTTTTACAATAACGTACTAAACATTTATTATTAATTACCAACATATCACAAAATTAAGTTCCACAGAAACACTAAAAACAATTCTGCGAAAATTTTTAAAATTCATCCATTATTTGAGCGTGCCCGTATTCGGCAGCTCGATTTTTTCGACGAGTAATACAAACAAAAAGCTCTCTAAATGAGTCATTTCCATGGGGCTCCGCTATCTATTGACAAAAACGCCGTTTCACAATTTGTGATGTGTGTTTGAAATATGTGGCAAAAACGTGCAAAGTTGCGAAGCAATTGAAATAACTCAAAACCGATGAACGATATCAATTTTTTTCCTCACAAAGATGCACTATAATTCAATGGAAAGTACAAAAATGCAATAAAATAAGGGGGTGTTCTATTAAAAAAGAAAGTATGTATCACCAACGACTTATGGGCCGCCCTGTGAATGTCAAAATAAGTTTTTAAGAGGCAGCTCGAGATACCCTATAATTAATGTATATACTTTTTTGTTAGATCTTGTATAATAACGGATATATTGAGCTTTGCCCTAGAAAAGCGTTACCCTGTATATTTGTAAACAGACAAAAACTGAAACTGGCCCCGTATATGGGTTTTTGGGGTTCTAGTTCGCGCTCATTTGAAGAAATCTTTTTAAAATTCATAAGTCTCGGTCTTCTCAATAACGAATATTTATACGAAAATTTGTTAAAATATAAACTATTAAACCGTAAACTCTATAGCCGAAACTACTGCCAAAGCATTAGAAAGAGGGTCTATTTGAAATGCATTTTCTGAAAATATATTAGTAAAATGAAGGACAGTGATGGTTGAAGCTGAAACTCAAGCCTTTGTAAAACACATTTATTACGACATATTTTTGACATAATCCGTATTTTCTTCAAATTCGTTGTCTGAAAATTGCAAATTTTGACGTTTCATGTCGCGACTTTGACGTTTCAAGAAGAAAAATTATCAAATTTTCAAAATATGTTTTCTGCTACTTCTTGACGTTTTTGCGTCAAGAAAACTTAACCGTTGTATGTAATATTTAATTGGCTTGTTAATCACACAAGTAAGTTGGACGGTATAAACGTATATGCCAAATTTGGTTGTCATAACTCTGTTATTTTCGGAGATACAAAAATTTTCCTAAGGAAAACCCAAAATTTTCCGGAAATGCGAGTGTGAACGATGCGAAGAAACGCCTTGAGGACGTGAAACATCAGGCTTATCATTCAGTGGTCGTTGCATTGAGAAGCGTTCGGTTTTTTTGGCAGAGGGATGAACGTCCACCTCAGCCAGTCCGTTGGTATTTTCCCAGTTTCATGTGTTGAGTTGAACAACGATGTAAGAGGTTTAGGCCTCCATTATCTGCACTGACGAGCAATTTCAAGGTTACTGCGTGAATATTCTTTGGTCCTACAGCCTTGTCATTTTTCTGAAGTTTTATAGCACGTCTCACTTCCTCTGCCGTGATAGCATTGCTGTATTAGTTGATATCATCATAGTCCCTAGGTGGTTGGTGCTACAATGTGTCATTGAAGAGGGCCTCAACATACTCCTTACATCTTTTAATCTTTTCCTCAACGCTCGTTAAGATATTGTTGTTAGTGTCATCCTTTTATTCCTACACTTGCATTAAAATCTTCCACAATGAGTAATCTTCAGTAACATTCTCAGCTATATCATTCTACTGCTACATTCAACTACTGGATAGAGACGAACATATAATAACACGTTGGAGGGAGTATTCTGAGGACGTGCTTAAAACGGGCCAAGTAGTACCAGTGGAGATTAATGAGGTAAACGACGAAAACCAACATAGGGAACCTGAATAACAAAATAGGGGAATGAAAATGCAGGTGGATGGAGATAGAGATGCGATGAACAAGATAAAAAGATGAAAAGCGGTAGGATATGACGAAATCACTTCTGAAATGCCCCTGAATTTAGAGACTGGATGATTGGCGGTTTTAACACTTGTGGTTAAGGCTGCAGAACTGAGTCTAATACCGAAAGACTGGGAGATAAGAGTTATAGTGCCAATACATAAAAAGGGCCGACAACAAGAATGCAAGAATGATAACGGAATAACCATATTGAGCACAGTACTGAAGTGTATGAAAGAGTATTAGATAACACACTGAAAGTAATAATAAACCCACAGCTAGAAGAACCCCAGAGTGGTTTTAGAAAGGGTGGAAGGGTACAAGACCGTACATTTGCTATAAAACAGAGGATAGGAAAAAACCCCAAATGATAACATATACTTGGCCTTCATAGACATCTACAAGGCATTTGATAGTATCCCAAGAAAGTAAATATGGGATACTACAAAAGAAGGGTGGTGGATGGGATACTGGCTATGAACATAACGAGTATATAAGAGAACGCTAGAAATTACGTGCAAACAAATAATATGCGTGCAGGAGAATTTGAGACTAAGGAGGGATTGTTGATCCTCACTCTGTTTAATATAATATTGGATGACGTAATGAAGGGGGTAAAGGGAAAAATAAAGAAACGAATAGTGGGATACAGAAACATGGACACAATATCGTTGACAGAGTGCGCCTTTGCTGATGACCTTTTGATTTGTGCAACAAAAAAAGCTGAACTACAGCATAATCTGCAGGTATGAAACCAATCACTAATACAGAAAAATTCGACAATAAACATAGAGGAATTCAAAATAATAGCGATAAAACGCTGGTATTGGATAATATAGCAATAAATCAAACGAATATATTAAAGTAGTTGGGAGTGAAACATAACAGGATGAAGAAAACCAACGGGAAAGAATAGAAAACGCAACAAAGCTGTACCACGCACGGAACAAAGGATTTATAGGGAATAGACAGATATCAGGCAGAATAAAAATAACTGCGTATAGAACGGTGTTTAAACCTACCTTGTTATATGGATGTGAAAGTTGGGTACTAAACAAACAGCAGAAGAATAGAATACAAGCGATCGATATGAAGTATCCAAAGGGGTCAAGGGAGCAACGAAGAGAGATAAACTACGAAAGTAGAACACAGAGAGAATATTTACAGATAGAACCGATAGGGGACATTAAAGAGAGGCAACAACTCAAGTGGTTTGGCAACTTGGTATGGATGGGAGATGAGAGAGATGTGAAGAATATGTCGCCTGTAAGAAGTATTCGAAAAAGACATTGAGGCAAAACAAGGAAAATATGGGACGAAGTGGTGGCAGAATGTTTCGAAAGGAGGGGCAGAAGTTGGAACGAAGGAAGGCTTATGGCCAAGGATAAGAAGGTTTGGGTGAGATTTCAGAGCTGATGAGTAGTATCGATTTTATATATATATATATATATATATATATATATATATATATATATATATATATATATATATATATATATATATATATATACGTACATACATACATTTTTTTGTTCCCTCAGGGCTCGTCCGCGGCCTTGCCGCCCCGATAGCACCGCAACCCTTGGTTGATTGTGCATACCCTTAGTCTTACTCCACCCATTCCAAAATCACTGTGCCTTGAACTAGTCTGCACAGCGATTGGTAGGGTGAAGTTTTATATTGCTCTCTCTCCGGTCTAGAGTGACCGTAGATCAGTTGTCTTTTCCGGTCCAGAGCTATACACTCACACAATGTGCTGGGCTGATTCCTCCCCCTCGCCGCAGAGTCTGCATGCGAGGTCCCCTTCGAACCGCCCCATTTTATGCAGGTGTTTCTTGACGGCCATGTGTCCCGTCAAGAGACCTGTTGTGTTTCTGAGCTGCCCTCTGCTAAGGTTTAGCAGCTCCACAGCTCTCTTTGAACTGGGTCCGTCAATTATTGACTTCCCATGGTCGCCAATTGAAAATGAGCTGGCAGCCAGAACTGCCAGGAAAAGGTTTCTTTGAAAAAAGCCTGACACACTCCAAGCTTTCTTGTGAGGGGGACAACTTAAAAGGTATTGCTCAAACTTTACCCTCCTAAGCGGGACTGTCATCCGTCAAGTTTTTTTAAATGGGAATAGGGGTAGTGTTACAGTTCGTCGAAAAGTGCTTTGCATTCTCTATACATTTTCTATTTTTGAAACTCTTGGTCTATTCGTCTAGAAGGTATGGAATTTTGAAATATCACTAATTCTTTTCCCGAGAAATTCTTAATGCTTAAGTTGGGCCTCACCAGCGTCGATTACAAGATAAAAATATTGTCAAAAGTTTACCTAGGTAATAAAAACTGATATAGATCAAGGTGCTCAGATCAAATACCTCAGCAAAATATGTCTTCCTGATAGAAACTTTTACAACCTACATGTGAACTGAAGTAACTCGACCGATTAAAAATTCAGTTGTGATTATTCCTTCGCATTGTTACGTGTATTTTTATAATCAGTTATTATGATGTATTCGGTTGTCGAAAGAGTTCAAATTGTGGGCATTTTTTTAATCATAAACACGCAAACGAAACATCAAGTGTATTTAATAACCTGCATCTTGATAGGCGTGTTCATCATAGTACGTGCTAGAGTTGCTACACAACTTCCATGAACTGAAGCCAATAAGAAACGAAATCCTGAACGTTAATTTCCTATTGTGAATAAAGGCAGAAGCCTGGAAGTGATAGGTCAAGCTGGTGCAGATCCAGCATTAATTATTTAAATAAATTAAAAAAACACACACATCATGCTGAACCGACCGATCCACCAGAAACGTAAGCGGCCTGACGATCATCAACTCTCTTCACCAAACAAGGTAACATTCCATCTGCCCTACAATGCTTTTTGTTTTTTAGCTTAATAGCATAATAACATTATATATTTCATTCTCTGAGAATGGGATCAAAAACATGCCTGGTGAATGAGATTCTCAAGAACCCAACCCAGCGACAGGAATGGCATTAAATTTTTTCTCAACAGAATCGATAAAAAGTTCATTAACAGCATTTGCAACCTGAAGGGGATCGGTGATTAGTTGATTTTTGTAGTTTGTACTTATGCCGCAATTGCGCTTTGATTTACAGTTCTAACCGCAAAGACATTTTATAATTTTCTGAGCTACTTTCGATTCATTATCAGTTTTCTTGATTTGTTGGTTGTAAAGATGTCTTTTGGTTTCTAAAATGAATAGCCTATGGACCTCGTTTGCTTTAATATGAGTCTCCCTCAACAAAGGGTCATGCCTCTGCAGATCGAAGAGTAGTCTTAAGCTGTCGCCCGAGCGTCTGACATCTTGGTTTACCCAGGATTTATCTTCCAGAGAAGTGATCCTTATTAAAGGAAAATGCAACTGAAAATAAAACCTTTTTTTACATTCTACACTAAAAAAAAACATTTATCTACGACTAATATATAATGTTAGTATTATACTTGTGGTTTTTGCAGTATATCATATATTATTCCCTAAGGGAATAATGTCGAGGGATTAACAGTCATTATTCCCTCTTGCCCCCCAATTGCAAAACTACTCAAATTAAATAATAATATGGAAACAAAGTAGACAAACTCAAAACTGTCAGTGTCAAACGCGTAGTATTTGTGTATTTGTATTGAGATGGATGATAGTGAAGAGTCTTTTACTTGTACACCTCCAAAAATTGTGGAATTAGCAGCAACAACATCTACTTTCATACCGGAAACATCAAAATCCATTTATAATGAAACGTACGCAACCTTCAACGACTCGCGTCTTCGAAAGAACGCAAATTCATTTTCCGAACAAGTTCTGCTGGCCTATTTCGCTGAGTTAAGTGCAAAATACAAACCGTCTTCATTATGGTCATTCCAGCCAATAATTCAATCTACGTTAAGAATAAACCCTGACGTTGATCCGGAAAATTATGGCAAACTACGATCGTTTTTAAAAAGAGATTATGAAGGATTTCAAGCCAAGAAATCTTCCACAATAACCCCGGAACAAATTAGGAAATTTGTTGATGAAGCTCCTGATGAAATGTTTGTTTTACATAAGGTGAATATACATATTGATCTTATCCATTCAAAGACTTATATTTTTGTTTTCTTCAGGTTATATTATATTGGAATTATGGGCGCATGCTGCTCAAACGAGCTTTATCAAATGAATATTGAAGACGTGAAGGATCTCCAAACATACTTATTAATAACAATACCCAAGACTAAAACCAAAATTGTACGAACATTCATCATAAACAGTACTTTTTACAATATTGTAAATAAATGCATCAATATCCGTCCGTCGCATGTAAAAATCAATTCATTCTTTCTAAATTATCAAAAATCCAAATGTACAATACAACGTATAGGAAAAAACAAATTTGCAGACATTGGTAGACAAATTGCCAAATATTGAAATTTGCCAAATCCTCAAAATTAGACCGGCCGTTGTTTTCGCAGATCATCTGCCACTCTGTACATTGATGGAGGAGGCGATATAACTGGTTTAAAGCGTCATGGGGGCTGTAAATCTAAACATGTAGCTGAAGGTTACATTAATCGGTCTATGAGATAACTCAAAAAATAATGGGCCGATTTTGATTAAATTTGGCGAATACCTTCCTTTTGCAAGTAGCTTGGATAAGTTCGTTAGCCAGGAAAATCTCCCCAGGTTTTCCCGGAAAATTTTGTGTCTTCTTTAGAAAAAAAATTATATCTCCGGAATTAACAAAGTAAGGGCAACCAAATTTGTTACGCGGATTATGTCGTTATAGGTAAGTTACCTACCAAAATTTTGCTCTGTAGATCAAAAGACAAAGAATTTATAGGCATTTAAAGAAAAATAAGTTGGGGTTTCCCTCAAAACGTCAAAGTTGCGTTTAAAACGTCAAAATTGGCAACATTTAGGCAAAGAACTTGAATCTAATACGGGCTATAGAAAGAAAATGTCGCAAGAAGAATGTTTTACAAACCCCGGCGTCTTAGTTTCAACCATCATTGTCCTTCATTTTACTAAAATATTTCCAGAAAATTCATTTGAAATAGACCATTTCCCTGATGCTTGGCAGTAGCCTTAGCTATAGAGTTTATCGTTTAATGGTATATAATTTTTGTCGCGTTTACGTAAAAAATCAATAAATCTCAATATATCCGCTATTATACAAGATATGAAAAAAATTGTATACATTAATTATAGGGTGTATTGAGCTACATTAAAAAATTATATCTACATTCACAGGATGGCCCATAAGTAGTTGGTTTTTTTTCATCAAACACGCCTTATGTTATTGAATTTTTGTATTTTCCATCGAAATATAATGCATGTTTGTATGAAAAGAAATTTTGGACGCAACAAGTGCGTTATGGAAGCGACTTTTGATCAAATGCTTCATATTTGAATAGCTCAATTAGCTATTAACCTGTAAGGTTGACCAAGAAACGAGTTTTTTCGGGAACATTTTGAGTTTACTTTCGGAAATTTTTGTACATTTTCAAACAATAAAGTTATTTTGATTAAACATGGCACATTGTTTTTACTATATAGGTTATACTGGTAACCAAATTTGATGCATGTTTTCTTAAAAAAACACATTTGTTATTAAAAACATTTTTATGAAAATTCACTACCATAACGCACTTGCTGCGTCCAGACTTTTTAATAATATTAACAAATAAAGTTGTTTATTAAACGTTTGAATTTAATGAATTAGTCGTAGATAAAGTAGAGTATACTACTCGCAATAATGGCTATTATTACCTTGGAATGTTACTCGCTCGCCGCTTTCGCGGCTCGGTTCGTAAGTACTCCTCGGGAATAATAGCTATCATTATTGAGTCGTGGTATAATCTACTATTATTTTGACAAAACCCGAAATTAATATATCAAACATGCCGATGGATACAAACATCTGAGGCAGACCGCTTATTTGCATTTAACTTCCTGTAGTTGGAGAACGGTCGAAAATAACCCAAAACTATATGATATCAGTTTAATGAGCATCGAGGTGGCTTTACAAAAATGCAATAATATATAGGAAGTTCCATTAAAAAACAAGTTGAACTGGTGTAACACTCTGTATACTAACACCCTGTATAAATGGAAATAATTTTAAAATGTGCACTTGTGGAATATCTATTGAAACTGATTTTCAAAATATAGTCTCGGTGAGGAACTATCTTCCGTCCTCACACCGATAAGACAACCTGTAGGGGAACATGTTGCACCTTGAACACTGTTCTACCTTGAACACATCTCTTTATTTTGAATTTCGCGGATGTTTGTGGATGGCTGTGAGGGACAGAATCTTGAATTAGGCAACCTGCAATGTCGTTATATGTGTTTCAGTTGTTCACCGATAATCGGATAATCGTGTGAGTGTGCAGTGCAGTTCGAATGTTTGACTTGAAAAAGTAAGTTTTTACGCTCTGCGTTTCATACTTTTTTTCTTTTGTCTTTAATGTAATGAACTGGATCTTTTTTTTGGGCGATGGCATGCTCATTTGGCTAATAACTAGTTGTGTCAGACATGATATATTCTTAACCTAAAATTTTCTGTTGTTTGATTATGATACACCGGCACGGTGTTGTACCTTGAACATATCACATACGATGTACCTTGGACATGTTCAAGGTACATCATACGTCTTAGGTACATTGATTGTGATATGTTCAAGGTACAACACCATAACGGTGTTTCATTATCAAATTACGGTTAAGTACAAATTATGATTCATATTCTTTGCTTTATTGCAGTTAATGTTTCCTGGCTTCTCGTACCTCTTTTGAAAATATGCCACGCAGTCGAACAGGTGGAGAAAGGGCTGGGCCAGATCCTGAAAGACTCACAGATGCAATTAAATTAATTTATGAAAATAAAATGACATTATACAGTGCTGCAAAACATACAGGATTGAACAGAAGCACAATACGTCGACATCTTCAACATTATGAAAACGATGATGAAAACTACACCTGGCGTAACAATAATGCTGCACAGCAAGTTTTCAACAAAATAGAAGAAGTTATGCTCGTGGACTATATAAAACAAGCATCAATATTGCAGTATGGACTCACATTGAGGGATGTTTGTGAATTAGCATACAAATTTGCGGCAGAAAATCGGAAAAAATATCCTTCCAGCTGGGATAATGACAGAATGGCAGGTGAATTTTGGCTGCGCCTTTTCAGAAAGAAATATAAAGATGAGATAACCCTTCGGAAACCAGAAGCTATCAGCTTATCAAGATCAACTGTTTTCAACCATACCAATGTTGCACTGACATTCCAAAATTATAAAGTGGCTTTGCAAAAATGTCCCAGTTTGCCGGCAGTGAACATATGGAACTGCGATGAAACTGGGCTGTCCACAGTTCATGTTCCTCCGAAAATACTTGCTACCAAAGGATCCAAGCAAGCTGGTACAATGACGCGTGCAGAAAGAGGCACAAATATCACTATGATAGCTGCAGTCAATGCTGGAGGTGGTTTTATTCCACCAATGCTTATTTTACCAAGAGTGAATTTCAAGGAATTCATGATAACTGGAGCTCTACCAGGGACAATTGGTGGTGCAAATCAGTCTGGGTGGTCCAATGAAGCATTATTCATTGAATTTTTCAAACACTTTTTGAAATATGTAAAGCCGTCAAAAAAATCTCCTTGCATTTTATTGATGGATAACCATGAAAGCCATATTTTAGTTCCCGTTATTTAATTAGCCAAGGATAACGGAGTGATTTTAGTAACATTTCATCCTCATACGAGTCATAAAATGCAGCCTTTAGATAGAACCGTATTTGGACCATTTAAAACATATTTCAACACTGCAATGAATGAATTCATGATCACTCCAGGAAATGCTGGAAAACCGGCAACAATCTATGATCTTGCTCCACTGGTGGGAAAAGCATTTCCACTAGGTTTTACACCAACAAATATTGTTCAGGGATTTCAGGCAACTGGATTTTTTCCTCCGAATGAGAATATTTTCAAGGATTTTGAATTCTCTCCAGCAGATGTCACTGATCGTCCAGACCCAACAGCAATAGTTCAAGATAATCCCCAAGATATTAGCTTTCCATCAACTTCAGTTTCATCTTTGACTCAACTTAATTTTAGTGAACCAGTTGCCTCAACTTCTGCCTTAATTTCTCCGGTTATGATTAGGCCACATCCAAATGCCGCACCACGAAAAGTCACTCATCGAGGTCGCGAAAAAGGACGTTCTTGCATATTGACGGACACCCCCGAAAAAACTCAGAATAGAAATATTAAAACAAGCTAAAATAAATAAAACAAGAGTTCCGTCTGAGAAAACAACAACCATTTCAAAGAAAGTTGCCGCAGTTAAGCGCAAGGTATTAGTATCTTCCGATTCTTATATGTCAGATCAGTTCTCAGTGCATGATTCTGAAGATTCTGTTGGACCCTTGGACTTTTCGGAATCAGAAGAAGCTGTTTGTAACACGAGTGCTACTGAGACATCTGGGCAGGATGGTGGATACCAAGTGGGAGATTTCATCATTTTAATATATGAAGCCAAATATTTTCCAGGTAGGATAGTGGAAACAAGCGACGAAGGAGCCATTGTAACGGCAATGGAGCCAACCATGAATAATTGGAAATGGCCGGAAAAAGTGGACTCATTGTCATGGGTGGACATTATTCAGAAAATTAATCTCCCAGTGAAGAAATGTTCCAAAAGAGACATCTACGAGGTTGGAGAAATAACTCAAATTTGTGAAAAATAGTTTTGTTCTCGAACTGATTTCTAACATGTTCATTTTTCAAATATTTTTCAGAATAATGTTTTCGAATATGAAGTTAATTTTGCATTATAAATTGTTTTTACATATAAGAGGGTCTATATAGAATTTTATACCGAAAACTATCTAATTTATTAGATATATGTTTAAGGTACAACGGTCTTAGGTTCGAGGTACATCACTCCTGTTGTACCTTGGACACAAATACACTTTTTCAAATTAAGCTTTTTTCTCATCGAATTTGAATCGTTCTAACCTCGCAAAAAAACAATTATGTATAGAATATCGCCCCCTATCCATCGCGCCAAAAGAAGCCTCTGACTAGAGTTTATTCTTCATGATTTTTTTTAAAATCAGGAATGAGTTCAAGGTACAACATGTTCCCCTATATGCGTTTTTTTTTTAATTTAGATATTTTGTTACGTACCTGTATTTACTGCACAGGTGATCCTTTTGTAGATCCTCATTTGTAAGCTGAAATCTGACAGTGGTATACAAAGAAGAAAAAACGGGCTATAAAGCAAAATCCACTTATTTTATTGAACATATTGTTTGACACTAAGCTATCTGATATACATACATCTTTTTAATATCACGCACTATTCAATAGTAGGCAGCATTCTAATATACACAGTAGCAATAGTTTCGCACATATTCCTATTTCACAGCACACTCTGTACATATTTACAGTTCAGTCTTGCACAGGATATGTTTGTATCACCGCCTCGAGTCGATGTCGTTTTGTCCTATGTTATCTAATTAGGCCAATTGTTAGATCACCTTAGGCCTGACCGCAGGAAGTGGAGTATGACGGCGATAACTACGCTGTTGAAGATTTCCGGATGAGTTGCAGAGCTGTAAGCTCCTGGAGGCTCTCGGATTGGCGGAGGCCCGTTCGACGGCAGCGTGTATTCGCCCTCATAGTCGTACTCTGTAACAAAATTAGATCTTAGTACGGACAAAGTTATCCATAGGGGAATTAGCAAATAGTGGTAACTTCAAGACACAACTAGTTTGGATCGAATTTAAAGCATGTGACTACTTCGAGTAGCTGTTTCACGTTCACGTGAACACAATCAGGTTCTTATCAAATCAATAACTAAGCTCTACAGATGTCATTGTGCTTATGATATATTAAAACGTGTGGACGCAACGAGTGCGTTATAGTGGTGAATTTTCATAAAAATGTTTTTAATAGCAAATATATCTTTTTAGTGAATCTTTATTCAAAAAAATTCAGTAATAGGGAGGTATCGATGGTGTGACTTTGCAAAAATGTTTTCAAATGAGCACGAATTAGCACCTCTAGAACCCATATCCGGGGTCGTTTCAATTTTTATATGTTGAGTCTTCTTCCGAAAAAAAATTTTTCTACAAAAATTACAAAGCTATTTTAATGAGGTTTGATGGATATATTGCCTTAGGAAACCCCTTATTACATACCAAAATTCATTTTTCTAAGTTTATAGAAAATTGGGTTATACAAATTGCAAGCATTTCACGAAAAATTCACTACCATAATGCACTTGCTGCGCCCCGACCTTTTTTTAATGAGGGCAGGCCTCAAATTTGGTTAGCGGCATGACCTATATAGTAAAAACAATGTACCATATTTCATAAAAATAACTTTATTGTTTGAAAAAGTACAAAATTTTCGGAAAATAAACTTAAGATGTTCCACGATTTTTCTGGCCAACGAACCTGTTCACGGTATTTACCCACCTAGCAAGATATAGCTGTTCACAAAAAGCTTTCCGACGGAATTCCCAAAAAAAATGTACATGAAAATTTGCAAAGAATTAATTCACGAAAATCCGAAAATATTTTTTTACAATAACTTATTAAACATTGCTCACCAAAATGTCACAAAAAACTTACAATGATTTCTATGGAAACACAAAACATTTCTGCGAAAACTGGCTAACTATTTTTTTACAAAAAAATTGCTTAAAAATTACTTAAACTTAAAGTGATATACATAATCTGTAACTAAGTTGAAAAAGTAGAAAAATGCAAAAAGGTATTGCGAAAACTAGAGTCTGTAGGTATGAAGACTTGTTCAATTTGAATAAATCGAGTTAGAATTTTTCCAAATTCAGTCACTATTTGCGAGCGCTCTGTATACAGCATCTGGATTTTTTCGATAAATAATATTGAACAAAAACCTATCTGAATGCGTCACTTTCATGAGACTGTCCTATCTATTGGAAAATATAATTGAAAACCGCTCTAAATCCGTCATCTTCATGGGACTCCGATATTTCCATTGGGAAACACCCCGTATTACAATTTTTGGTATGTTGAAAATGTAATAAGTACAAAAACAATTGAAGTAATTTGAAAACGATTGGCGATATAAATGTTTTCTCCTTACAAACATACATTAAAATTGGATGCAAAATGCAATAATGATACAATAAATGGGCTGTTCCGTTAGAAAAAAAAAACTTCTATGACCAATCACTTATGGGCCAGCCTGAGATTGTCAACAGAATGTTATAAGATGCAGCTCAAAACACTTTGCTTTTAAAATATTTTACTGTATCTTGTAAAATAACCGATATATTGAGCTTCACAGTAAAAAAGCATCACCCTGTATATATCTAAACATGGAGAAACTGAAATTGACCCCGGAGGCACCTAGTTCGCACCACTTTGAAGAAATATTTAAAAAATGTTAAAGTCGCGGTCTTGTCAACTACGATTTTTTTCTACGACAATTGGCGAAAAAGTATAGACTATTAAACCACAAACTCTATAACTGAAACTACTGCCAAATCATCAGAGAAGGGGTTTCTTTGAAATAAATGTTCTGCGAACATTTGAGGAAAATGAAGGACAATGATGGTTGAAGCTGTAACTTAAGGCTTTGTAAAACACATTTATTATAAGATTTGCTATACATAGCCCGTATTTGTTTCAGGTTCTCCGTCTAGAAATTGCAAACTTTGAAGTTTCGAATCGCGATTTTGACATTTTAAAAAGAAAAACTATAAAATTTTCAAGGTAATTTTTCTGTTCTTTCTTGACATTTTTACGTCAAGAAAACCTGATCTTTGTCTGTAATATACAATATATCTTGTTATCCACACAAAATATTTTGGTTTTGGGCATTCCTCTGGTCATCAGTGGCACCCAATTTTTTTTAATGTCTATATTTTATTTCCTTTCCACTTAGAGATCTGAATTTTGGAATTTAGGGGAATTTAATAGTGTAAACCAAAGTACCAAATTTGGTTGCCATAGCTTTGTTATTTTTGCAGATACAAAAATTTTTCGAAAGAAAACCCAAAACTTTCCAGGGAAAACTGGTCCGATTTTCCTGGCTAACGAACTCATCCAACTCACTTGCAAAAGGAAGGCATTTACCAAATTTTATCAAAACTGGTCTATTATTTTTTGAGTTATCGGTGTGATATATATATATATATATATATATATATATATATATATATATATATATATATATATATATATATATATATATATATATATATATATATATATATATATATATATATATATATATATATATATATATATATATATATATATATATATATATATATATATATATATATATATATATATATATATATATATATATATATATATATATGTATCACACCGATAACTCAAAAAATATTGGGCGCATTTTGAACAAAATTGGTGAGTGCCTTCCTTTCGCAAGTGGCCAGGAAAGTTGGTCAATGTTTTCCCGGAAAATTTTGCGTTTTCCTTCGGAAAAAAATTATATCTCCGGAAACAATAAATTTGGTACCCAAGTTTATGACATTAAAAGGAAACCATTTACCAAAATGTAGATTTTTTTGTCACAGGAAAAAGAAGTTATAATATTGGGGCCAGATCATTTCTATACAGATTCACTACCATAACGCACTTGCTGCGTCCAGACTTTTATTAAATGAGAAGCAAGAACTTATGAATTTTCGGACAAATTTTTCAAATGAGTTTTGCAGCACAGTAATCTCCTTCTATTGATTTTTCCATAAAAAAAAACATTAATGAAGACATCTGTATTTGTGGTTTCGAGTTGCTGACTTATGATTTCAAATGTCTTCCCGATTTTCTAGTGAAGGTTATGCGAATATGCGCTTCATTTATGGTTTTGTGTCGGGAGTACACGCGGCCATTCAGCAGATACAGTATCAGCAATCTGAGAAACCTGCATCGATGAGAACTAGAAAATCCCAAAGCAATACGTGCGTCTAGCGTCCAGCATGAATTTTCCGGGTACCTTTCGGCTGCCTTAATCAATGGTTTGCTAGTTCGTCCTTACATTCCTCCTATAAGACTAAATGTAGCCAATTACCCACAGTTCCTTAAGGAATAACTGTCGCCTCTTTTAGAATATGTTTCCCTGATTATAAGAAGATAGATGTGGATTCAAATGGATAGGACACCAACACATTTCTGAATTGAGGTCCGGAACTTTATTAACAATTTATCCACAATGGATTGGTTGAAGGACACCTATAACGCTGCCGCATAGATATCCTAATCATAATTCTTTAAATAATTATTTTTGGGGGGAAATTAAAGATTTGGTATCCGCAAAAGTTTCAAACAAGATTATTGGAATCATTAGAGGGTATTTAGCAAGCTATCCAATAAACAACAGACAACCAACGCGAAATATGAATTGATCTATTCGAATATGAGCACAAGCAAGGAAGAGGGCACTTTCAATAGATGATGGATTGAACATTTGTTAAATATGTCAAGATTTGTTTTAGAATTTAAATCTTGTAATAATTTCACAGGCTTGTAATTTCGGAAGGAATAAAAATGGAACTACCACTTTTTAGTGAATTTTAATTTAAAAAATCACTTCAGAGAGGTATCGATGGTGAGACTTTGCAACCATTTTTTCAAATTCGCATGAACTAGGACACCTAGAACCCATATCCGGGGTCAGTTTCGGTTTTTATATGTTTATATATATATATATATATATATATATATATATATATATATATATATATATATATATATATATATATATATATATATATATATATATATATATATATATATATATATATATATATATATATATATATATATATATATATATATAATGTATATAATGTTTCTTATCACAATTTCTAAAGTTTTCCAATTTTAACAACCAGTATAACTAAATATAAACGCAAAACTCACTATGAAGCCCAGCCGTATCAAAGCTGATGAAGTGACATGATTAGTATGTTCAATAAATGATCATCTTTGGTCAAAGTTGACACCTAGGTCTTTTATAAATGCAGATCTTTTCAATTCAAGCTGTTCAACAATATAAGCAAATAATATTGGTGATCGCTTCAAGGAATAGATAACAACGTGACATTTTGAAACATTTAGACTAAGCTTATTGTTATTACGCCAGGAATTCAAGGATGCCAGCCGATCTTGGAGGAATGAGGAGTCTTGGGTGGACTCTATTTTGTGAAGTAACTTCACATCATCTACATACATCATAAATTCAGAGTCAATAATCTCATCTAAGTTATCAATAAAAAAGAAATGAGGTCCAAGATTGACACCCTGGGGAACTCCTGAGGTAGCGCCAAATGTATCCTACTTAGAACCATTATATGAGACAAAATGCTGATGGGGTGAAATGTGCGTCCTGGTAAAATGATAAATATGGGAATACATTATTATTTCCAAAATTTTAGAGAAATTGCACAAAATTGATATGGGCCTATAACTTCTGACGTCATCAACATCCCCACTCTCATAGACTGGACATATCTTTGCTATTTTCTAAAGGGTTGGAAAACATGACGTTTTTAAAATAAGGTTATATAAAATATGTAAGGGCTTTACTAGGCTTTGCGCACAATCTTGAATCAGGAAAGAAGGAACCTGATCATGACCGGAACAGAGACCTGTTTTTAATTACCTGATAGGGCCAGAAATGTCATCCTCATTAATGTGAGTAATATCTACAAACAAAGAGAACTCCCATCTCTAGAGACACGGGTAGGATTAGAAAAAGTTGGCATATAAACACTTCTAAAATCAGCACTAAAACCATTTAATGTCAAGAGGTGTATTGACGACACTACCCAGTATATCTTTCATTTGGCCAGGTAAACTAGTTTTTGAGTTTTATCTTTTATAAATGACCAAAACTGTTTAGAATCACTAGTAAGAAGTTCCTCAGTTTTTCTGATATAGCAAAGGTAAACACTATTAATATACCATTTTATGCCATACCTTAGTTTTTTAAGTCTTGTTAAATCCACTGAATTTTTGTAAGTTAAGAAATCCCGTCTATGCGTATGCTTTAATTTAATATTCTTGATAATATCAGATGTAAACCACTTAGGGTACCTACGCGAAATTCAAAAACTTTGCCTTTAAGTAGGAACACGAATGTCAAAAATGTGATACAATTTCTCATAAAAAGCTGCACTTCGACATTATTAAAGTTATTAAGAAAATGCCAATCAGTGTTAAAAACAGTATCATACAAATTATAAAAATTTGCCTTCCTAAAATTATCATTAGGTGTAAACAAAAATTTACCTTTATCTAGAAGCTAATTCAGAGAAATACTAAATGCCAGGTGATGACTGTTGTTGTCACACGCGGCAACACCTTTTCTTTACGTACTATAAAGTTTCTGAATCAGTCCCTGCAGTGACGTCAGAGTCTGACTTCCCCTAGTGACGTCAGAGTCCGTGATCCGACATACGCATTCCGTGATCAATGGTTTTACCTCAGTAAGACTCGATTAGGGCGCGTCTAATATCCAACGTGGTCACTCGGTTACTCGAATACCTCGCCCGATAAGCTCTTTATAAGCGAACTTTCCACGTGTGACAGCCTTCTTCTCTTGTAAAATTTTAACATAACAAGATGCAAAGACGTAATTAATCGAAGCGATAAAAAGCAGCATCCAGCCTAGGTAAGAATAAATATAATATCAAATGCTCGCTTATTTTGTGAATTGCTTGTAAGTTTTTTTTATTGTCATTAATATAAATAGCCTGTACTTTTTCTGTACTAATTTTACGTTAAATAATTTCTCTCACCGTAGCGATATTGTTTTATGGTGGCTTGTGGTAGCGTTCTAAAATTGATATTAATTGATTATTTGCTATTACTTTGAATCAACTGTGCTCTTTGTTGGATTTTCATATTAATAAAAGTTTCATGTTTTTTCAATCACCCCCTGTATTATATTAACTTGGACACCAGCTACCTTTTAATTCTTTCTGAATATTGTGTGAAGGGTGTATACCTGATTTTGTTACCTGCGCACCACCACTTACCAGGATAGAAGGCATGCTAGTGAAGAATTTATAACATTATTAGTATTATCATTCTTGCGATCATAACGATCAGTTCAGTTAAGTTTATAAACCCTCTGTATTAGTGCAGCATTTCTGTAAATTTGTATGTAGAATAAATAAGTAAAGTTTACTCTTGACGTGTTAATTATTTAAATAGAACAGTACATCGAGTAATTACAAATCACAAGGTCCTTCGAGAGTAATCACAAATCACAACTAACAATCTTCTCGAAGTCAATTAAATTCTATTGACTTTAAACATAACAGATAGCTCTTGTACTTACGGAACAAGCTGCCACTTGCTCTATTTAATAAGCAAAGAACTTAGCTGACCCTAACTCATCTGAAATTTTAGATCACCCCGTTATTATGGAACCCATCACCGTTATTATGGAAGCCCATCAACGTTATTATGGAACCCATCACTGTTATCATGGGAATCCATCACCGTTGTTGAGGGACCCGTCCCATGGCAATCCATCACCATTATTAGGAGACCCCTTCTGCGTGCATCCAATGACCATCGTCAAGCTGTCGGCATAAGAAAGCCTACTCCAGCTGCTCCGCAGACACCGGCACAATGGGGCCCCCTACAGCACCCAGCATCCTGTCCCTTCCAGGGCAGCAGTTCAAATCGACATCAAAGCTAAGTACATTATTTATCTGTAACACCGTTTCTATGAAAACTAAAAGTACTGCTCCACAATTCACCTAAACAGTATTCAGATTTAGTTTAGCATTAATTTATCTTCTTCATCCTTTATTGAGATTTGCTAATTGGAGCTAACTATATTATATAACTGTGACAATAAATTTATTTTATCTTATCTTGAATTTGATTTGTGTGTCTTACACCCCACCAACCATAAGTGCTAACCAATGCCCTGTATTTAATTTGTGTTAAAGCTTATGCCCTGACTGAGCAGCCAATTTTATATAGATTATTCATTATTAACTTGGTTTATAATTTTCATTATACTTGCGCCCAACGCAGAGGCATCTCTTTTTAAATTTCATTATAGGGTAGTTCATCTCGAGAAACAGAGCACTCCACATCACTTACAACTAAATCTAAAAGACGATTATTGGCATTATGTATAGAATTATGTTGTTGAAGGTTCTTGAAAGATATGAAATCATTTATAAGTCTAGATTTAGAATCACTTGTGTTTGGTTCCACAAAGTTTGGAACCTTAAAGTCAACACTATGAGAAATATCAAGCACCTCCAACAAATCCAAAAACAATTCATTGAAGAGAACTATTGTGGCGTAGTGAGAAACTGTCCGTTTCAATCAATATTTTTGTAGCGAATTTTCATATTTTTAAAATATCATGCCTCTCGGTCTGATTTTAGCGATCGAGATATTGCTGCTTTTCATTGTCTACCGCCGTACCTTTAAATATCCCTCCATGTTATATTACCTTGCATTATTTTTGTGGGGATGCTGGGGATATACAGCTCACTTAAATAATCGAGACATGCCCATTTGTATTGATCCTGACAGGGACGCTGAGGATTCACAGCCTATCTTAGTAACTCTAAGCAACACGTGAATTTACAATCTAGACTTGAGCTTTCCGCCACACACCTTAGGAACCCTTGTGTTATTTTGCTCGCTAAAGAAATCAAGATGTTTTTGTCCTGGTTTGACCCTAGAGTAGATGTTGAGGATTCACAGTCCGCATATGTTGTCAAGGATCTTATATCCCGTCTCTTCATTCTTAACCTTTTCGTCCAGTGTGTCCATCGTTTTCACTGAGAGGTCGTTGATAACCCTTTTCCTTGGCGGCTGCTATGATCTATTTGTCTGCTGTATCCTTGATTAGATAAACCATCGCTTGTATCGTATAAACCTTGCCGTCCCCGTACGCTTCATCAAACGCTAACTCTGGCCATGTTATAGACAGTTAAGTTATAATCGATTATTAACCAACTCTCGCACATGTATATACTTTGTAAATATTATGTGAAAACTGGAACCTGTGATGAGCACTAATAACTACACTTGGAGAAAACCCAAATCACCACAACACATATTTCATAGACCTTACACTCGTTTCGTTGACCATGTCAACATCTTCAGAGGAAGAAAAATTCTAAAATTAAACTACTACCTACCGTGTATTTATATCGCGTCTAGGTAAACGAACTAGTCCGAAGTAAACTTGTCGTCGAAGAACGATAATTTGTTTATTGTGTAGTGAAACTACGAGGTCGAAGACCTGATTTAATCTTCTGGTCGACAAATTTATGAGCCCTTATCTAACATAAGTATAATAGGCTTATAAAGTCTCTGAAATATGTGTTATGGTGAATTGGGTTTTCTCCAAGTGTACTTATCAGTGCCCATCACAGGTTCCAGTTTTCACATAGTGAATTATGGCTCCCAGGTCAACGAAACTAAATCTATATATAAAGCTAAGTACTAAGATTATATTTTTAGGTGCTGATATTGCTTTTTTAAACTCATGCAAGTCAGTTTTTCCTAATTTCGTTAATTTCAATGTTAAAATTTCTATTAACACAAAAGTTGGTCAAAAAGTTTTAACGTGTGCTAAGCAAAAAGGTTAGATTTAGGAAGGCAATATCTTTACTCAAAACGTAGTGATTTAGAAATACAAGCTTATAGTTTGTTTAAAAAGTTAATATTTAATTTAGATAACGTAGAGTATGATGACTGGTGCAATTTTCAGAGGAGCATGTTTGTAGTCATAAACGCTAAGTTAATTAAGAAAATCAATATTCAGAATAAAAAACTAAAAAAACTTGTAAACGATCAGATTAAAATTGAAAAATCAGTCCCTCAGGAAACTGACCTTGTAGAGAATCTTTCTTCGCAGTCGTTTAACAAAAATGAGATGGACCTCTTAATCAAAGGGTTAAAATTCGGATTACAGTCACAAAAAGAAGTACTTTTAGATGTCATTGCTAGTATAAAAACGGGAATTAAAAAATTACCTGATTCTTCAAAAAACTTTATTCGTGAAGCATGTAAAAAGAAAATCTCTAAAAATCTGAAAGAAAATAATCCTACAAAAAACAAAAATTATAATCAAATGAAAATAGTTAAACGATTGTTTTTATACTAAGGCGTATAAAGGCAATAAAGTTGTGATAATGGACAAAAGGGATTATAAAGAGCGGGTGAATAATGTAATAGAGTCACGGCCGTATAGAAAACTAGATAAAAATCCGTTACCAAAAATGATTAACGAAGTTAAAAACAGTTTTAAAAAATGTCCAAATCTCATAACAAAGGATTTAAGCAGACGTTTACAAGTTTCTAATCCTAAAGTCCCCAAAAAATATGGTCTCCCGAAAATTCATAAACCGGGAAAATTAATGAGGCCTATTATTTCATACACAACATATAATTTGGCAAAGTGGTTGTCAAACGAGTTTAGAAGTCTACCTATTAAACAAAAAAGTTGTTCGGTGCTAAATTCTCTTGATTCTATTGATAAAATTAGGGATGTTAAATTATTGGAAGGTAAGATTTTGATGTCATTCGACGTGACGTTATTATTTCCTAGTGTACCCACAAAACAAACGTTGGAGTATTTGGAACAATTGTTAAAATTGAACAATATAAGTGAAGACGTCTGCAAATAATATTTAACTCTAACTACTCTTTGTATAAAACAAAATATTTTCCAATTTAACAATGAGTTTTTTTAACAAACTGAAGGCACAGCAATGGGCTTACCATTATCTCCTTTTGTTGCAGATTTGTTTATGAGTAGATTTGAGACAGATTTAAAAAATAAAAATGGGTATTTCCCTAGAGTTTGGTTTCGTATGTTGACGATATTTTTGCAGTGTTTGACACAAATATGTGTAAGGTTGAAGAATTTACTAAAAAATTAATAGTCAATTTGATTCAATAAAATTTATCCACGAAATAAAAATCAACAATAAACTTTCGTTCCTAGATGTACTAGTTATTAAAAATAAAAATAATGGCTCGCTTGAATTCGATGTCTATAGAAAGGAAAGGGCTACTAATAGATATATTCCCAACGACTCACATCATACGTTTGCACAAAAAACGGCTGGTTTAAATTTCCTAGTAAACAGATAGATAAATTTTCCGTTAAGTAAAAATAGATTTAATACAGAATTAAAGTACATAAAAAACGGGGCAAGATATAACGGTTATTAGGATGTTTTAGTGGACAAATTGGTTAACAAAGAACAGAGAAAATTATATCTGAATGTACGACATTTAAGAAAGATAAAATAGAGAAAAAATTTGTGTGTTTACCTTATGAACGACGAAGCACAAAGGATTTGGAAAGTATTTTTAAGAAAGCCGATTTACATTTGACTTTTTCGACGAAAAGTAATTTTTAAAAAATTGTTGGGTAATACGAAAGACACAGACAAAGTCACTGAAATGTCCGGTATTTATGAGATCAGTTGCAAAGATTGTAATCTTAAATACGTGGGTCAAACTAGGAGAAACAGCCACTAGATTTCGTGAACATCTCGCACATTTACGATATGGTACGGTGGACAAATCGTGTGTGGCACAACATATATGGGATAATAATCACCACATTGAGAAAGAAAATTTGAAACTTGTCAAAAATCTTATACATCAAACTATGGTTAATTCAATAGAAAGTATTCTTATATTAAGGTCGATTAAGAACAAAATTTCATTGAATCGTGCGGCACCTTTAATTTCAAGCCCTTTATTTTTACTTTGCATTTGACTGCTTAAACACTCCTAATTTGTCTGGTAGATTAATAAATTACTGTCAATAACTCGGCCGGTCTATACAGATACCAATCTCTACGCTTGTCTAGACTTAAAGATACGTTCGTTTTATTTGTACCTATGAAGTCAATATAAATGCGGTCACGAAGAATTAAAATCATTATAAATATAGCTTTTATGTAGTATTTTAGTTGCATTATTTATCCTTTGTTAGAGTTAACATTTTGAGCCAAACACCCGGGTTGAGTTTTCTATTTAAAAAAGATGAGCGGAGGTGATGTTGTGTGACGCGCCAGATGTGCTGGTCGGCTTGATACACATAGTAAATTTATAGATCGAAAGGGAACGTGCAGATTCCTTAAATAACTCAGTACCGTTCCTTTGGGCCTATTATACTTATATTAGATAAGGGCCTATAAATTTGTCCACCAGAAGATTAAAGCAGGTCTACGACCTCGTAGTTTCACTACACAATAAACAAATGATCGTTCTTCGACGACACTTTTACTTCGGACTAGTTCGTTTACCTAGACGCGATATAAATACACGGTAGTTAGTAGTTTAATTTAAGAATTTTTCTTCCTCTGAAGATGTTGACATGGTCAACGAAACGATCGTAAGGTCTCTGAAATATTTGTTGTGGCGATTTGGGTTTTCTCCAAGTGTACTTACTTTGTAAATACTATTTTGTATTTCTGTAGATACTTTCTGGTATAAAATATAGGGTTAGGTAATTACCGGCATTCTTTAATTCGTATCTAACCTTCCAACCTATAATTACCAAATCTGCTGTATCTTTTGACAAGATAGAAGTGATCGGATCACGACGAGTCAGCGAATAAAGACCCCTTGCTCGAGGGTCACAAACTTAGCCACATCACATAAAGGCTACCGAACCCTTCTCCACGGAAATACCCAGGTACTTTGATCGTTACCTCGGTCAGAGGTCGCAGACATCCGCAGTGATCCGTTTAAAATCTGGCGCTCGAAATCATCTGAAAGTGACTAACAATCCGTGTCTCTGAGAAACGGTCTGCTAGAAAAGACCTCGTCATAATATATATATATATATATATATATATATATATATATATATATATATATATATATATATATATATATATATATATATATATATATATATAACAGGAAACTCATCAAAAAATAATAGACCGATTTTAATGAAATTTCGTGGGTACCTTTCCTTTGTATGGCTTCAATAGGTTTGTTATTGAGGAAAGGCTGTCCAGTTTTGTCGAAAATATTCTGGGTTTTCTTCGAAAAAAGTTACATCTCCAAAAATAACAAAGGTACGACAACCAAATTCGGTCGCAGGGTTGCATTTTTATAAGGGTATTATATGCCAAAATTTAGATCTTTAAGTCAAAAGAAAAAAGTTATATTTTTAAATAAATCGGGTGCCACGTATGACCAGAGAACGGCACAATACCACATTACTTTGTGTTGATAACAAAATCTATTTTATATTATCTACAAAGATTTAGTTTTTTTTGGCTCAATAGGCAAGAAATACCACACAAATTATGTTCAAAATTTTGTAGTCCTTCTTAAAACACCAAAATCGCAATATGAGACGTCGAACTTGGCCACTTTCAGGCACAGAACCTGAAACCACTATGGGATATGCAGAGAAAATGTTACAAAAGATTGTTTTGAAATTTTTGAAACTAGCAACCTAGAAGCCATATCACGGCTTAGTTTCAGTTTTATCTGTTTATAGGGTAACGCATTCATATAGTAAAGCTCAATATATCTAGTATTATACAAGATACATAAGTCGCTGCTGATACAAATTTTCTTTTTTAGTGAATTTTTTTTTTTAAATCACTAAGAGGAGTTTCCGACTTTTGAATTTTGAAAACATTTCTTCAAATGAGCGTTAATTACGTCCCCTAGAACAAATCCGCGGTCAGCTTCGATTACTATATGTTTATATATATATATATATATATATATATATATATATATATATATATATATATATATATATATATATATATATATATATATGTATGTATATATACAGGTATCACACCAATAACTCAAAAAATAATAGGCTGATTTTTATTAAATTTGGTGAATACCTTCCTTTTGCAAGTGGCTTGGATAAGTTCGTTATCCAGGAAAATCAGCACAGGTTTTCCCGGTAAATTTTGTGTTTTCTTTCGAAAAAAAATTATATGTCCGGAAATAACAAAGCAAGGGCAACCAAATTTGGTGCGCAGGTTTATATGGCCAAAATTTATCTTTGTAGGTCAAAAGACAAAAAAGTTATAGGCATTTAAAGAAAAATAAATTGGGGTTTTCCTCAAAACGTCAAAGTCGCAATTTAAAACGTCAAAATTGGCAACATTTAGGCAAAGAACTTGAATCTAATACGGGCTATGGAAAGAAAATGTCTCAAGAAGAATGTTTCACAAACCCTGAAGTTTTAGTTTCAACCGTCATTGTCCTTCATGTTACTAAAATATTTCCAGAAAATTCATTTCAAATAGACCTGTTCTCTGATGCTTGGCAGTAGCCTTAGTTATAGTGTTTATTGTTTAATGGTATATAATTTTTGTCAAATTTTCGTTAATAATCAATAAAGCTCAATATATCCGTTATTATACAAGATATGGAAAAAAATGTATACATTAATTAAGGGTGTCCTGAGCTACATCTCAAAAAAAAATATTTCTACTATCACAGGCTGGCCCATAAGTCGTTGATGATAAATTTTTTTGCATTTACCATCGAACTATAATGCATGTTTGTAAGAAAAAAAATTCTGGACGCAGCAAGTGCGTTATGGTAGCGAATTTTGATTAAATGCTTCATATTTGAATAGCTTAATTTGCTATTATACTATAAGGTTGACCAAGAAACGAGTTGTTTCGGGAACACTTTAAGTTTACTCTCGGAAATTTTTGTACATTTTCAAACAATAAAGTTATTTTGATGCAACATGGCACATTGTTTTTAGTATATAGGTTATACTGGAAACCAAATTTGATGCCTGCTTTCTTTAAAAAAACACACATATTTGCTATTAAAAACATTTTTATGCAAATTCACTACCATAACGCACTTGCTGCGTCCAGACTTTTTTTTTAATTGAGCACCCCTCATAGTATTGGATGTTTGCATTTTCCATCGATTTATAATGCATGTTTGTTAGGCAGAAAGTGATAGAGTTCATCGTTTTTGAGGTATTTTTATTGTTTGCAACTTTTCAGATTTTTTAAATATAGGGTAAAAAAATAATTTTCTTTTTTTCAATTTTAATTACGGATTAGGTATATAATTTAAATTTTATGTATTCTTTTAGCAAATTTTGTGTAAAAAATATTTAGTCGTTTTGAAAATTTTTACAATAATTAATGTAAACAATAATAATTAATGTAATAATAAATAATAAGTTATTGTAGAATAAAGTGTATGGATTTTCGTGACAAAATTGTTTGAAAATTTTCATGGAACATTTTTTGTTTGGAAGTTTCGTCGAGAAGCCTTTTGCGAATTATTTTATCTAGGCGGTTGGGTAAAAGAGGATTCGTTGGCAAGGGAAATCTGATCAGTTTTTTTCGGGAACATTTTAAGTTTAGTTTAGAAAACGTTTTGTACTTTTTCAAATAATAGTTATTTTGATGACACGTGATGACTTTGTTTCTACTATATGGACTATACTGGTAACAACATTTTATACCTGCGTTTATTAAACAGTATATATTTACTCTTAAAACATTTTTATGAAAATTCACTACCATAAGGCACTTGTTGCGCCCAGACTTTTTTAAATACAGGAACTGCACTCTCATTCAAAATCTCACCTATTTTCCGCTAACAATTTCTGCTGAGTAACTGAGTAAACAGTATAATAGAGCAAACGTGACTCGGCACAAGATGTTTTATTTAGGGGTACATACAACTTTATTTACTAGGATGACTGCTGCATAAAATGGTATTTAATTACCAGACGCATCAAGGAAGAGGAAAAGTTCAACCGGAAAACAAATGTCAGGTCGAGTTCAAGTCATTAATTTCGCAAGCTTGTGAAAAATATACGCTGTCCTTTTATTGTTTCTGCTCATTTAATTAATGTTGACGTATTTCTGATAACGCTAGAATGGCGCAGTGCTATTTTTATAAATAAATATTTATTAAGGCGCTTGTTTAAAAAATGAGAAACGCTTTAGTTTCAGCTGCTGCAGTTTTTTTTTTAATTAAAAACGTTTTTCATGATCAGCTGAAATGACGACGTTTGCAATGTTATTTGGGAAATTGGGTAAAAAATTAATAAACATTATAGTGTTTGTTTATTTTTTTGCTTGTTGCTAATATTAATCATATTGATAATAAATATAACTTATTGTTTCAGTTATAACAAAAATCATGAACAAGAGTGTGCAGCGTGTCCAGATTTCGTAGCTTTTATGGAGTATCTCGGTTATAAATAGAGATAGAAGGTTGCGGTTTTCACAATATTGTTCTACCTTTTTGTGAGACTTACTGTGCCGAAATGAAAACTAACATAGCACTGTATTTTTGAGCTACAGGTTAATTTAAATTTTTTTCAATATAAGATACCCTTTATGTCATGAGATGATAAAAAGTTCGGGACGCAGCAAGTGCGTTATGGTAGCGAATTTTCATTAAATGCTTCAAATTTGAATAAATCAGTTTTCCATAAACATAGAAAGTTAAATTTTGGTACATAGTAAGGTCTGTCCCAGGGCCACATACTCATCACACTTCATCAAGATAACATTGTAATTTTCAGAGATAAACATTTTTTCGAAAGAAAACTCAAAATTTTCCCAAAAAACCTTGTCAGATTTTCCTGGCTAACGAAGTCATCCAAGCTATTAACAGGATAAAGGTACTCGCTGAGTTTAATTAAAATTGGTTAATTACTTTTTGAGTTATCGGTTGGATACATATATATATATATGTATATATATATATATATATATATATATATATATATATATATATATACATACATATATATATATATATATATATATATATATATATATATATATATATATATATATATATATATAAACATATTGAAACTGAAACAGGCCCCGGATATGGATTCGAGGGGTCCTAGTTTGCGCTCATTGGAAAAAGTTTTTGCGTACTCTCACCATCTATACCTCTCCATTAGTGATTTTTTTAAATAAAAATTTACTAAAAATGTGAAAACTAATTCTATAATTTTTAAGTGGGGCTCGATGACAAATAGTTTTAGTTAGTATTTTCATTTAAAAAAATCACTAATAGAAAGGTATCGATGGGAAGACTTTCGGCAAATTTCTTCAAATGAGCGCGAATTAGGGCCCCTGGAACACATATCCAATGTCCGTTTGAATATATATATATATATATATATATATATATATATATATATATATATATATATATATATATATTGAATATATATATATATATATATATATATATATATATATATATATATATATATATATATATATATATATATATATATATATATATATATCCTTAAATGTTTGAAAATCTTATTAAACTAAAGTTGAAAGAAAACTATTTTGGAGTGTAAAATGGTTGGAAAGTTCAAAGGATGTAGAGGAAATATTGGAGGTGCTAATAACGGAAGATTGGTTGAATAAATTGTAAATTTGAAATACCGAAATTTTATAGCAAGAAATGTCAGTGTCAATAGGATTTTGATATGTTTCAGTTTAATATTTTAACCAAATCGCATAAATTATAGCCACAAGTTTTTTAACTTTTATGTAAGATGCACTGTATCATTTTAATGCATATAAATAAATAAATAAATAATAAAAAAAAAATATATACAAAAAAAGATGGGGCAATTTAAGTGGTTGATTTTCCAGGTCATTTTATGAAAAAAAGTTCCCATAAACATATGTGCTAAAATGCATTGTTTCCAAGATACAAGGTGTTAAATTTTTTTGTAAAATATCAATTTTTTAAAAATAATTCAAATATCTCCTCACCGATTGTTTTGAAATTTGGCAGCGTTGTTTGTATTAATAATGGGCTGATTTGGCCCTAATTAGATACAGATTGTTAAGTCTATCGGCCTTAGGGGGGGGGGGGGGGTACCACAACAAAATTTAGTGACATAAAAATGTTCGCCACTGACTTGCAATATGATTTGTATATTATTTTGAGAGAAAGAAACTAAAACTACAAGTTTTTTTGTCTCTTGAAATTTATTTGTATCTTGATTCATTTACACGATAAAAAAGAAAAACCTTCTTATGGCATGTCCATTTATCATACAGAAAATCACAAACACGAACAATAATTTTTGTTAAGGTGTCCCCCCTAATGCCAAGGGACTTAACAATTTATATCTAATTAGGGTCAAATCAGCCCATTATTACTACAAACAACGCTGCCCAATTTCAAAACAATCGGTGAGGAGAGAATTATTTTTAAAAAATCGTTATTTTACAAAAAAAAATTAACAACTTGTATCTTGGAAACAATGCATTTTAGCACCTATGCTTATGAGAACTTTTTTTCATAAAATGACCTGGGAAATCAACCCCTTAAATATTGAAATATTGCGCCGTATTTTTTAAATATACATATATATATATATATATATATATATATATATATATATATATATATATATATATATATATATATATATATATATATATATATATCCGACCGATAACTGAAAAAATAATAAGCCGATCTTGATCGAATTTGGTGAGTACTTTCCTTTTGCAAGTGGCTTGGACAAGTGCGTTAGCCAGGAAAATCGGACCAGGTTTTCCCAAAAAATTTTGGGTCTTCTTTCTAAACAAATTTATATCTACGGAAATAACAAAGTAAGGGTACGCGTGTTTGTATTATAAAGTGTGAACACTGTACCAAAATTTAGGTATCTACCTTTAAAGACAAAGAAGTTATGAGCAGTTAAAGAAACAAATTTTGGAGTTTTCCCCAAACGCCATACTCGCAATTTGAAACGTCAAAATTGGCAATGCTTAGGCAAATAATGTGAAATAAATACGGATTGTAAAAAGAAAATCTTGCAAGAAGAGTGTTCTGCGAACCCTTAAGTTTCAGATTCAACCGTCATTGCCCTTGATTTTACTAAACTATTTACAGAAATTCATTTCAAATAGACCCTTTCTCTGATGCTTTGGCTGTCGGTTTAGTTAAGTTGATGCTTTCGCTGTAGGTTTAGTGAAGTTTATGGTTTAGCGGTCTATATTTTTTAGCTAAATTTCGTAGAACAAATTCGTTAACGCATTTTTGCATTTTTTATCGAAATATGATGCGTTTGTAAGAAAAAAATTTGTACGCAGTAAGTTCGTTTTGGTCGTGAATTTTCATTAAATCCTTTAAATTTCAACAACTCAATTTGCTATTAACGTAAGCTTTGTTGGTCAGGAAACCAACATTTTAGTTTATTTTCGGAAAATTGTCGTATATTTTCAAACCATAAGTAACTTTGATAAAATATAGTACATTGTTTCTACTACATATGCTATACGGGTAATCAGATTGATGCCTGCTCACATTTGCTATTAAAATATTTTTATGGAAATTCACTTCCATAACACACTTGCCAGACTTTTGTAAAATGTTTATACATTTTGAAACAATAAAGTTATTTCGAAGAAATATGGTATATTGTTTCTACTATATAGGCAACCAAGATTGATGCCTGCTCTTATCAAAGAAAGACCTTTGCTATTCAAAACATTTTAAAGAAAATTCGTTACCATAACGCACTTGCTGCGTCCAGACTTTTTTTTTCCATGGTGAGGTTTATGAACGAGCAACGGTTGGAAATTATTAAAAATTACTACCGAAGTTCTGAGTCGGTGGTCGTATCTTTAAGAGCACTTACTCCAATTTTCTGTGTTAATAGTCGTCCCACCAGAAAGGCTATGTGCTATAGTGGATAAATTCGAGTCAAATTATTCTCTATTGTTTGTTCCTGTGCCAGTGAGAGAACGCATTGGTCTGAGTACCGAAAATATCGCAGCCGTAAGTAAGTGCTTCAGTTCAAAATGATCCAAATCAGTCGATTCCACGCCGCTCGCAGGAATTGGGAATCTCTCAAACCACATTGTGGCATATTTTAAGCAGATATATTGCATACATTCTTACAACATAAAAATCTTTATTTAATAAGTGAACCCATAAACTGTATAACTAAAACTACTGGAAAAATATCAAGGAAAGGGTCTATTTCAAATTAATTTTGTGCAAATATTTTAGTAACATAAAGAACAATGACGGTTGCAGCTGAACCTTAAGGCTTCGTAAAACAGCCTTCCTGTGACATTTTCTCTAGATAACCCGCATTTGTTTCAGGTTCTTTGCCTACATGTTTTTACTTTTGACGTTCCGAATCGCGGGTTTGGCGTTTTAAGAGGAAACCCCTAAATTTCTTTTTTTTAAATGCCTATATACCAAATTTCGTAAAAATTTTACGAACGAAAACCCCCAAACTGGGTTGATTTTCCTGGCTAGCGAACTTATCCAAGCCACCTGCAAAAGGAAGAAAGGTACTCACAAATTCGATCAAAATTGACCCATCATTTTTAGAGTTATCGGTGTGTGACATATACACCTATCGTTATCTCTCTCTCTCTGTCTCTCTCTCTCTCTCTTTATATATATATATATATATATATATATATATATATATATATATATATATATATATATATATATATATATATATATATATATATATATATATTTGGGGGCCTAGTTCGCGATCTTTTAAGGAATTTTTTCGAAAGTTCAACACTCGCGATCTCCTACTAGTAAATTTTTGAAAGAAAATTCACTAAAAGTTAGTAAACCTCTACCCAGTCTGCACTTTACAGGTACTGTATTTGTTAAAAGTATTTTGGTCATATAGTTATTTCGCCAATGCGTGTTTTTAAAAAGTCATAATAACCCTAAAAAAATAAAATCACTCTAAATATAATAAACACTTTCTACTTACCCGCACCTCTTGTATCTTCCAGTTCAAGGACTCGATTCTCACCAGCAGGACCGAGTGTTTGTGACTTGTTTCGACCTAAAAACACATATTTCATTAACAGTAGAACAACCATATACTTTATATCTAACAATTTATTGCCACTCTTCATCCCTGCAAGCGATATTTGACGACAACTCTGCTTATTAAATTAATATAAAAATTTGCCGGTGCCAGAAATGTGCGGCCCTCATCAGAAATTGCGGTCACATGTACTCGAATAAATATAACGCTTACAGAGATCATTTCGACAACATAAAAACATTTTAAAGGCCATTCGAAGTCGGCAATGAGCGTAATTGAGAGCGTTTTTATACCCTCTAGCACCACGGTTTCCGTACGACACGGGGTTCATTGCCAACGTAATAAAATGAATGGCAACTAATAAATACAATTCAATGATATGAAGAGGGGAACTTCCATTACGAATTTAATCTAACTCGAATTGATATTTAGCGACTCGTACCTCTTTTCTTTGTAGGATAGGTTGGATACAGCGTTGTGGTCCTCAGTGTTGTCGGCGCAGGAATTTCTGGAACAAATGAAAGCACTTTAAGGAGAATAGTTACAGCTGTGTTTAGTCTTTCTGCTTATCTTTATTACGTAGATTTGGGTAAGCTCCATCAAGTCTTAGATGGTTGTGAGTATTTTCAAAGCAACAGTGTAATTAAATGTTCATAATATAAAACACCTTTAATGTAGGGTAATAAGACTTTGTGCTGTTGCGCGAGGACTATGTCTGTTCTTTTAGATGTGTTGTAGCTGGTTGTTGTGCGTTTCTAGTCTTTCGTACTATGTGATTTTTAACGTATCCGTTTTCAAGCGATGTGTAGTCACGTACTACCAAACATTGGAAATGCACTACAACCAACTACCACACCCCAACAAAAATAGACAGAGACAACGCAACAGCACAGAGCCTTCTCACCCTACGTTAAAGGTGTCACCGACAAAGCCAGTCGAATTTTTACACCAACACCATAATCACAAAGTGCAAAAATTGTCTGATCTAATAAAAAGTCCCGATGATACGATTCCAAACGAATCGCACGGAGTTAACGAAAATCCTTGTTTGACTACTCCCAAACGTATGTAGGACAAACGAATAGACGTATCAAGAATAGAATATTAGAGTACATCCTCGCAGTTATAAAATACGACCACTCATCCGCACTGGACATGCATCATATTCATACAGGACACAAAGTAGATTTTGACAATGTCAAACAATAGCGCCGGCTTATAACTTCAAAAGCATAATTACCCGCGAAGTTATCGAGATGGTAAACGGTCAGATTGTTTAAATAAGAGAAATGATGGTCCCTGAGTTCCGGTTACTTGAAAACCTATTATATTCCCATTAAAAACAAACAAAATGATAACTACAGTAGAACTTAAATTATCCGAATGCCCAAATATCCGAACCAATTTTGGGAGAAATAATAAGCGAGCAGACGAAGTAGAGCGGCGCAGCAGCAAGCCTGCGCATAGCGGCTCGAGACCACTTCTCGTCGCCGCTGTTCTGTCAGTTCAGTTTGCCTGCGCACCGAAATATACTGTGCTGTCTAGTGTCTCGTTTTATATTACTAATGGATGCAAAACGCAAACGTGTTGTCCTTTCACTGAGGGATAAACTGGAAATTATAAATCAGTTAAATAAAGGCGTGTCTGGAAAGTAACTGGCAGAGAGATTTGCCATGGTACCGGTTACAGTATCTGACATTAAAGCCAACAGTGTAAAAATTTAAAGTTTTGTCGGTGCATTTTAAAATAAAGATAGATGTTCTTCTAAAGCAGCTATTCTCAAACCGTGGGACGCGCCACACTTCGGCGAAGGGGTGGTAAATCGAAACTGGGGGTGTGCGAGCATATTGGAAAATAATATAGTATTAAAACAGTTATTTAATTTGCTGAAAGAAAAGCAATAAAATGCATTTATAATATGATTGTATCAACACTAAGTGAGTGGTAAGACATGAAGCAAAGTGCCGCCACCTAGTTGCGGAACCAAGTAGTATGTTGTCACGCCAGCTCCAAATAACACAAAGTGTTAAAAAATAGAGACTGTATACAACTAACTAACAATTTAATAAATTGTCAGCCCTGGCCCATTTCTACCCAAATATAGGGACAAAGTATGTAAGGCTACGGTTCCAATTGTGGCGAGAATACATCTAGCCTTTTAAAGAAATACTCTAAAGATGGTCTTACTTCTACATCGTATATACACGAGACGTAAAAATCAGGGACAAAAATGTCAACATTTTTGTCTGTCGGTCTATATGTCTGTCTGTTTCTGACCACGATAACTTTAGAACGAATCGAGATATTGTCTTCAAATTTGGTATACCGTTAGCAGCCGGCAAACGAAAGGTTCGGATTGTTTTTGGGTGAAATTTCTCTATGCGGTGGGGGATGAATAGGGGTTAATTTGGTGAAACTGTCATTTTGTCGATAAAACCCGAATAATAAAACGTTTTAGGGTTTGTTTATTAGAAAACTTTTAATTTAGGAGGACGAACGTGTGGGGGTGGAATATCGGTGACAGATATTTTGAATTTTTTTTTTGGTAAAAGGGCGTAAAAATCTCAAAACATATAGAAAACTTGATTTTGGAAGAAAATTTTATTGACTGTCGGTCTGTGGGTCGATCGTTGTGTCGGCCTGTACGTCTGTCTGTTAGTAGGCACCATAACTTTCGAACAAATTGAGATATCCTCTTTAAATCTGGATTCCAGTTAGCACCCGACAAAGGAACGCTTCAAATTGTTTTTGGGTAACATTGCTTCAGGAAGTAGAAGATAAATGAGGGGTGATTTGGTGGAAATTGACATTTTTTCGTTAAAAATCGATTCAGATAACGAATCAAAAGTCTATGATAATGTCTCTCTGATGAGCGTGAATTATCACAGCAATGTGTATGATTCAATTTGCAGCATTATTTTTTTTAACTTCTTCATACCAAAAAACTCTGGACGCAGCAAGTGCGTTATGGTAGTGAATTTTCATAAAAATATTTTTAATAGCAAATATGTTTTTTAAAGAAAGCAGGCACCAAATTTGGTTACCAGTATAATCTATATATTAGAACCAATGTACCATGTTTCATCGAAATAACTTTATTGTTTGAAAATGTACAAAAAACAGGTTTTCTGGTCAACCTTATAGGTTAATAGCAAATTGATTCAAAATTTGAAGCATTTAATGAAAATTCGCTACCATAACGCACTTGCTGCGTCCCGAATTTCTTTTCTTACAAATATGTATTATATTTCGATGGAAAATACAAAAATGCAATAATATGTTATGCTATGGGGCGTGTTCGATTAAAAAAATTCACTAAAAAAAAAAGAAAATTTGAATCACCAACGATTTATGGGCCGCCCTGTAATTGTGGAAATATTTTTTAATTTTAATGTATACAACTTTTTTTCGTAACTTGCATAATAACGAATATATTGCGCTTTAATGATTTTTTACGAAAATTCGACAAAAATGATATACCATTAAACGATAAATTCTATAGCCAACACTACTGCTAAAGCATCAGAGAAAGGGTGTATTTTAAATGAATTGTCTGGGAATATTTTAGTAAAATAAAGGACAATGACGATTGAAACTAAGAGCCTAGGCTTTGTAAAACATTATTCTTGAGACATTTTCCTTCCATATATCATATTAATTTCAGGTTCATTGCCTAGATATTAACAATTTTGACGTTTAAAATCGCGACTTTGACGTTTTGAGGTTAACCCAATTTTTTTTTTAAATGCCTGTAACTTTTTTGCCCTTTAATCTACAGCGCTAAATTTTGGTATGTAGGTTACTATAATGATATAAATCCGTGTACCAAATTTCGTTGCCCTTACTTTGTTAATTCCGGAGATATAATTTTTTTTCGATTTTTTTTAAGGAAAACACAAAATTTTCCGGGAAAACCTCGGTGGATTTTCCTGGCTAACGAACTTATCCAAGCCACTCGCGAAAGGAAGGTACTCACCTAATTTTATCAAAATCGGTCCATTATTTTTTTAGTTACAGGTGTGACACATAAACATATATATATATATATATATATATATATATATATATATATATATATATATATATATATATATATATATATATATATATATATATATATATAAACATATAAAGTCTGAAACTGACCTCAGATTTGGGTTCCAGGGGTCCTAAATAGCGGTCATTTGAAGAAATTTTTTCAAAATTCAAAAGTCGAGATCTCCTCATTAGTGATTTTTTTTAAGAAAATGCACTAAAACCCGAATCAAAATATTTTGCGAATTAAGCCGACGATATATATATATATATATATATATATATATATATATATATATATATATATATATATATATATATATATATATATATATATATATATATATATATATAAGACATACTGATGCTCGGGTTGAACCGCGTCCAGAATTTATTATTATTAAAACTCGACGTTTCGGCTCCTATTTTGGGGCCATTTTTTAAAATAGACCTTGCTAGAAAACGGATAGGAAAGCAGTCATATACTACAAAACATTATAAACGCACAACAACAAACCATTACACCACAACAAGAACAGACAGAGCCCACACAACAACACACAACGTTTTTACAATACATTAAAGGTGTCACCGAATTTTTAGAACCCATAATATCGAAACCATATTCACAACAAAGCAAAAACTATCAAATCTGATAAAAGCTCCCAAGGATACGATTCCAAACAAATCCCACGGATTTTACGAAATTCCTTTTTCCGATTATTTCCGAATTTATGTAGGACAAACAAATAGACACCACAATAGAATATATAAACACTCCCTCGCAGTAAGAAAATCCGACCACTCATCGGCGCTGGCCATGCATCATATCCATACAGCACACAAAATTGGCTTCGACAATGTCAAAACAATAGCCCCAGTTTACAATTTCAAAACCAGAATTATCCGCGAAGCGATTGAGATCGAAAAACGTTCAGATTTATATAAGAGAGATGATGGTCTTAGTCTTCTGATTACTTGGAAACCTTTTACATCTCCATTACGAACACACAAAAAGACAATTAATTCAATAGGCAATTTTTTTGCCCAATTACCTGAGTCAACAAATACCTGCAATCCTCTTAATCCCTTAAGTACTGTGACGAGTTAATTGACCATGACCCCACCGGTTACACTGATAACGAAGCAGGTAGACGAAACGGTACATACAATACAAGACTTGCAACGAACTGCCTGATCTTTCTAAGGCCTAGAGTTGAACACACTGAGATCTAAGAGAAGATCTCGAGATTCGGGGAGTAGGCAGATTGCCGCCCCGTAATCGTGCTACAACCCAACCCACCATTATCCACCGCTCTAAGGAGTAGGCAGACTGAGGCGTTGAGTTCATGTCCTTACATATTTCCTTTACCTCTTGAAAAGGGCTCCTAAATAGGAGCCGAAACGTCGGGCTTTAATCAATTCTGGACGCGGTTCAACCCCAGAACCAAGTATGTCTCACATTAGAGACCACGGAAATCTTTCCGAACATATATATATATATATATATATATATATATATATATATATATATATATATATATATATATATATATGTAGAGCATTCGAAACGACTGCACGAAAATCGTTACCTCTCTGTTCGCGAAATTGTCTTTATTAAAATGCGCTAATATTCGTAGAAATCGCTAAGATAATAAATTGTTGAGTGATTTAGCCATGGAAGATGAACATAGATTCCTTGGGATGATATTAGATACCAAAGTAACATGAAAATCTCATATTAATGATATTAAAATGGAATGTCTTAAGGAAATTAATATCCTAAAAGTACTGGCAAATGAAAATTGGGGAGCTAGCGAAACTGTGCTCTTTGCAATATACCGATGCCTTATTAGATCAAGACATGACTATGGTTCTATTTTATATTCATCAGCTAGTAAGTCAACTCTTAAGCAACTAAATGTTATCCAAAATACAGCATTAAGACTAGCAACAGGAGCTTTTAGGACCAGTCCTACTTTAAGTATACTAAGGGAAACTGGAGAGATACCTTTGTGGCTAAGGAGGAAACATTTATCGCTGTCATATGCTGCGAAGATTACATCGGATACATGCAACCCTGCACACTCGATTGTTATGAACAGGGTATTTCAAAACTATTCACGCCTTGCTAACATATATTTAGATATACACAATAATTTAAGCTCAAGAGATATCCACTACGTCCGAAAGAATGTTGTCCAAGATCCTCCATGGTTGGAAAACCACCTCATTATCAACACAACCTTGAGTATTTACAACAAACGAACAACACCTGCCCCCTCTCTAAGAGCAGATTTCTATGGGGTTCTCAGCCAGTACCCATATGACGCAATATATTACACTGATGCATCTAGATGCGGCTTAACCACTGGTTGCTCTGTTTTCGGAGCGGATATAAAACTGAGTCTACGACTCTCGGATGTTTGCAGTGTGTATACAGCATAGCTCACAGCCGTACACTTCTGTCTAGAAACTTTCCTTAAATCTTCCCATACCAGATCGATTATTTGCTGCGACTCATTATCAGCTGTCAATGCCATAGGAACACTTTACAACAAACATCATATTGTTGCAGACATACATAAAACGGCAAGGGAAATATCCCAGTGTGGAAAATCGACAGTAATAATATGGGTGCCATCTCACTCTGGTATAGGAGGCAACATAGAGGCAGACAACTTACCTAGGAAGGCTTGTGGAAAAATTAATCCAGATCATGAGTTTATTATACATACACACCTTCAAACTCACTTAAAACACACTGTTCACGAGGAATGGCAACATTTATGTTTTAGTGCTCAAACTAAACTCAGAAACATAGAATCCACCACTCAGATAACAAACTTAAACAGACGAGAACTTATCATTATCAGAAGGTTAAGGATTGGTCATACTATGATTACACACAAACACCTACTAGAAAAAAGTTAACCTCCTTTATGCAGTCATTGTAGTACTCAACTCACAGTAAACCACATTTTAACTGAGTGCCCGGGATATAGTGAACAACGGTCGTATCTGGATCTTAAGGAAAACATCAGTGATATCCTCAGTTTCTCCGGAACCAATGATCTATCGAGACTAATTTATTTCTTGAAAACTACTAATGTTTACAACACATTGTAACTTAAGATTCCACATTTATGTTATAATAAGTAAGACGAGTGTTTATGTTTATAACTTCTGTTTCAGATTTATTTTTATTTTTTGTCTGTGCCAATGGCTTTTATTGTCGAGGCACTTATTATTAATAAAAAAAATAAAAAAATAAATAAATTGTTGATATTTACCCTAGAGGACACTGAATTATTTAACTACGTACTGTCAATTTCGAACTTTATGCAGCCGGGTAAATCTCAATTTCCATCATTTTAAATTTTAAGAGACTTCGAATAGTTTACATAAATTATCGATTACACTACGCAGTTGTTTATTTAGCAAGCAGTAGATAATGTAAGACATTTTATATACATTTACCTTCCAATTTGATGACACCGTCTGTCTCTCCTAGGGAGTTCTTGGCAACGCATTTATAGGAGCCGAAATCTGACTTGTTCACCCTGCGTATTTTCAGCATCATGTATTTTTTATAGCCATTATCCATGGACACGGCTTCGTACTTATCACCTATAAAATAAACATAAAATATTAAATCACTATACACAACACCTATTACGTAGTCGGAAGGATAATTAAATAGAAGGCCGATTTATTAACATAAAACTGTCACCTTGATAAATACAGAATATTACGATTTATTTTCTGGAATACATTACGTTACCTTTGGTCATAAATATTTAGTTACGTCAGTTACCTTATAGCCATTAAAGTAAAACTTATTTTTGTCATTTGTGAGCATTACGGAGAGTTGGTTTTTGTTGCGAATTAAATGAATAATCCAATCGTCAGTGCCAGTCTAATCATGCCACTAAGTACAAAAAATAGAGTGTCATAAAACGCCATTACAAAGGTTTAGATGGCCGTAAATAAATTTTTTTTATAACTTGATGAACTGATGTGATAGCAATGACCTTTAGCGAGATAAATTACTGAACAATACTAGACGGAATGGTGATATTTGAGTTAATTCTCAAACAGAACAAATTTGTATGGTTCTCCCTGAGACACAGACTGACATCTAGACAGGCGTATCAAAGTTGGTAATTCTATGGATTATTTTATTACTGTAGATATAAGATATATGACTTAGATCCTACATAAATGGCTTCACGCGAGATATCAAAGCAGTACGCAATGAACCACTATTTCAACATTGTAGAACAAGAAACAACGAATATACTTCTTATTAGACAGTTATATGAATGAACAAAGGAAAGCTGAATCTCAATTAATTACAATTAAACAAAGGAAAAGCTGACTGGACAGAAGAACACGTGCACTTTCGAGCCACCTCCAATTAAACAATGGACGACGCCCTATCAATAATCTATAAAGAGCCAAAGCACACTTCTACCAGCGTTCATTTCTTGCTCACCACATAGTCGTCAACACCGCTAGTCTACTATTGTGTTTATATGTAACATTTTTGTTGCGGGTCAAAGAGTCGCGGGCCAAAGGACTCCAGGAAGCAAGCCGAGGAAGTGAAACCAACAACATAAACTTTCGATGAAGCTTTTTCCAAGACCGCCGTGCGCAGTGAAAAGCCGCATCCTGCACGAGGTGACCCTGCTAATAACTAAATATGACGAATCTAGACAAGGAGGTCGAACTAAACTCTCCCAATCTACGGTGTCACGTGACCCGTGCCTAGCGATGGATGGCACCAGGGCGATGATGTCCTGAACGGAACCTCTGGAGTCCGGGAAACCCTCCAGAGTAACCCGCCTTGCACCATGCAGGGGCTTCTGATGCTGTGGACAGTATTTCTCCCGTTCTCGCAGAAACAACATGAGGATCATAAATATATATGGAACCAAAACCAATTAGGGTCGAGGAGTGGCTACAGTGAGCGGCTACAGACTCGTGCCGACCACTGGGGAAGCAACCAGGTGTTGATGGGACTTAGGTTCCTTCAGGTCAACCTCCAACACAGTAGGGCAGCCACAGCCGCACTGATGGCTCTGAGGAACACGGATGTGACCCTCATTCAGGAACCGTACTCCGATAAAGGAGAGATCAAGGGACTCGGCGAAGATGCTGGAAACCTCATCTACAGCAGATCCAGAGAGAACCCGAGGGCCTGCATTTTCGTCAGGGAAGGGATAGAGTTTCTACCTTAAATGAATTTCTGTTCCAGGGATTAGGCAACAAGCAAAATTCGATATGGAGGAGCGGATGGACCAAGAGACATTGCTGTCGGGTCAGCCTAACTGCCAAGGGACAGCACGGGTCCTCCTCCACCCAAGTAATTGGAGCAGCTGATGGTGGGAAGCAGAGCAGGTGGATGGCAGACTATCATCGGCATGGATGTGAACGCGCACCATGGGTTGTGGCGAAGCTCGGACACAAACGCTAGGGGTAAGGCACTTTTACAATTTATTATGAAATGTAATTTGGACACATTGAATATAGGTAATAAACCAACCTTCGTCACAACACGGCGTAAGGAAGTTTTATATCTAACAGTTCCAACCCAGTTTCTGGGTGACTTTGTTAAGAACTAGTATGTTTGGAGAAGTGAGTAGCTCAGACCACAGATACATCCGGTTTGAAATCGCCAAAGTCAAAGGACAAACGGGATGGTACCGAGACCTCCGAAAGGCGGACTTGGAAGCCTACAGGGCAGACCTAGCAGTGGAACTGCGGGGGGTTAAGAGTACCATAGACAATTCAATACATCTCGAGATTGCGGCAGCCCAATTGTGAGACGCAATCACCTTGGCCTATAATGCCAACTGCCCCCTCAAAATAGACCTCGGGCAAAGGAGGAGTCAGGTGCGTAAGCTGTTTAACGCGGCCAAACGGTCGAGAGCATGGGATGAATATAGACAGGCCGTAACGACCTATAACAAAAGACTGAGGGATGCGGTCGTGGAGGAGGCACTGCGAGGAAGTGGAGAATACGTCAGAGAGTGCTCGACTACACAACAAGATCCTGTCCAAGGGCACTCAGACCAATATAGGCTATCTTAGAACATCCACGGGAGGCTTTACAAGCTCGGGGGAGGAAACTATGGAAATTTTACTCCAGACGCACTTTCCCGGCTGTAACATAATAAAGCAATTACCTCCGGACTGGAAACACTCGGAAATAGAGGCCCTTATAAGCGGACATCTAGAGTAGACTGGACGGTCGCTAAAGAGGTGGTTACCTTGAGCAAAATCAGATGGGCCATTTACTGCTTAAAGCCATACAAATCCCCGGGATTTGATGGAATAATGCCCATCATGCTCCAACTAAATATACTGGCGCTGGCGCTTACTCTCATTATGAGGGCCAGCCTGGCTCTGGGGTACATTCCGAGGGCATGGAGACTGGCCAGGGTTGTATTTATTCCTACACCTGGGCGTCCAACAGACCAGGCAAAGCCCCTGAGGCCAATAAGCGTCATGTCCTTCTTGCTAAAAACAGTGGAAAAACTGCTCGACCGGCATATTAGGGGCGGCGTACTGGAAGCATATCCCTTACACAGCGGACAATATGCATACAGAGCAGGACTTTCAACAGAAACAGCACTGCACCAACTGGTGCTGAAACTGGAGAATACGCTGGAGAACATGGAGGTGGCGCTGCAGGCATTCCTATAGGGGGCTTTCAGCAACACCTCATTCGGACCGGGGAGACCTGCTGCAGGTGGATCGGTTCCATGCTCAGAGACAGGGCGGTGTTCACCTCACTCGCGGGAGAGACCCCGCTGGCGGGGTTCGCGGCGCGGTGTCCGCAGGGGAGCCTTGTTTTGTCTCCCTTGCTCTGATGCCTAGTCGTGACAAGCCTGCTGGGGTGGCTCTCGAGAGGGGGTATGGGGTACAGGGCTATGCGGACGACATTCTCATCATAGTCCGACGAAAGGTTACACAGCGAACGCAGACAGCACTAAAAGTGGTAGAAGGATGAACGCAGTGTCGGGACAGACATCCCCGCAGCCCCCGCACCGCGGGGGGCCGGGCCTTTAAGGCTTTCCATGAAACGGTTAAAAATAAAATTTATGAATGCTTACTTTAGGTATAATGCTGTCAATATATTTCGTAATGACACAAATAACTGGTTTGGATTGGAACTAAAAACTGTTAAACGATTTATGTCATTCTTACTGGATAAGGCATAAGGATAGTGATGGGCAAATAGTTATTTTCTACTAACAGTTGAATGTGTTACTGTATGTTAAAAATAACAGTTGAAAATAAGAGGTTCTGTTATTTGTCTGCTTTTTCAATTGGGTAGTTGATCGATAGTCGATAGCGTCTCTCCTCTTTCTGTTATACGTTATTATACCCAATACTCAAATAACAGGTACCTTACCTTCAGGCCTCAGGCGCCTAGGATCTTCGGATTTCGGATTGTGAATTCCGATATTATAACAAAAACTATTTATAACAAAGAGTTATGCTAGTCAGTGGTGAGTCAGATATGCATAACATGTTTGCCAGATATGGATGTCGAAAACAAAGAATAAAAAAGAAGATCACCCTGCTTTAAATGCAGAAGTGAGGTTTGCTTTTTTGGGCGAATTTTTATAAAAATATTCTTTCCAAATTTTAAAATTTTTTTCAAATACGCATTAAGTGTGCCAGGTGTCAATACAACCAATAAAAATAGATTCACGCTGCTTCGTGAATAGAGGCGTAAGTATTCCTTTTGTAACGAATTTTAATAAAAAAATATTTTTTCTAAATTTTAAATTAAAAAAAGATGTCCATAATGTGTGCCATAATGTGCCATATGGCAAGACAACGAATAAAAATATAGCACGTTACTTTGCGAATAGAGACGTGAGGTTTCTTTTGTAGCGAATTATCATAAACATTTTTTTTTGTTTCCGTTACAAGATACATTACAACTTTTGAGCTTAAAAAAATGTTTTTAGATGAGCGGGAATTAGAACCTTTAAGAGATCAGGTGACTATATGAAGTATAAGGTGTTTCCTAATGTCGAATACAAATACAAATACAGATCACGCTGCTTTCTGAATATGGAATGGAGAGGTGTGGATTACTTTTTTTGTAGTGGAAACACGAGGTTTAATTGTTTGAGAATTTTCAGAAAATAAAATGTTTTTTTCGAAAAGATTCGCTCATAGAGAGGTCACAATTATTTTCTTGCTTCAAAAAAATGTTTTTAGATTTTTTTTGTAAATAAGTTAGTCGTTGGACGAGTACATTAGCTAGCTTAATCGGACCAGTTACCAGTTTCTAAAAAAATGTTTGTATTTACGAAAATAACGTTACTTTAGCCAAATTTTGAAAAAAAGTTACGTTTACAAAGACTAGTACATATCAACTTTTAAGTTTACAGTTTTATATAGAAAATTGAGACCAAAGATAGCACAAGATTAGAAGTTTTTGTGTGATAAAAATAGTTTATTACTTTTCTGGTTTTCTTTAAAAAGAGGCCGGAAAATTTTTTAAATGTTTTTTTACGAATTTCTGGAAATAATGCTAAACTCTTACTTTAAGAGTTTATTGAGATTAGCTAAAAAAAGTTGTTGGTAAAAAAATGATTGGACAATTTTTTCTACGAAAATTCACTAAAAGGGTCTAGGATCTTAGTTCCGTCACAGTATAACAGCAATTATGCTGTGATAGGGGGGGGGGGGGGTGGCTATATTACTATAAAATGGTGTGTCCAGTAAGCAATTCTGTTATCAAAAAGTGTTATTCTGTATATTGTATAGATAAGGATAACTTTAACATTGGTTTAGTTCGAGCATCCGTGTGTTTGCGTGTATTAGGTATAGTTTTTTCACAGCATTTATAATCGGGATCGAAGTCGAGGTTGTAATTTGTTTAAAGTTAAAATATTCCGTTTCTGTTTATATAATAAATATTAAATAATTAATTATAAGTGCAAATTATGAATTCTGGAACGAAAAGACAGAATGAGTTAAAAAAAACTGACCAGAATTGATTTTTTTTAAGTGAAATTGAATCTGTGCCATCAACCTCGGCGGAAAGTTATGAAAATGTTGATGAGGTATTTAAAATTGTAGTTACCATAGAAAGTAAGGAGGAAACACGGAAAGAGGCTACTCACTTTCTTAGTGTTAGTGACAAAGTTTGTGCTTCGGATATCGCAAATTATTTGGGAAAAGAAATTAATACAGAAACAAAGGAGCAAATTCTAAACACTGGACCATGTAAACCATGAAGTAATTTTCTGCAGGCGACAAAGGACGTTCATTTAGGTCTTCCTATTACAATTATATCACCAAAGCACCAATATCACAAGTTGAAAGGATGTGACTTGGTTACCCTCCACAACTACAAGTGGCTTACTGTAAACCATGTTGGCTCTTTGCAGATCGAAGTGACAATAATTTTAGGGATGCTTGGTGTAAATGAGTCAAGGATTGGCAAAGATTTTCCAATAAAATAAAAGAACACGAACAATCAGTTATACACATTAAATCTTGTTTTTTGTATGATTCCTGGAAACAAGGTGAAAGAATTGAAAATCTAGTTAACACAAACGAACATTTTAATAAATGGCAAGATATAATAAAAACGGTGATGGACATTATAATTACGCTATCAGTTTGTAATATGCCGTTAAGAGGTCATCGAGAAGATAACGATGCTGAGAAAAAGGGTAATATCACCAAAGCACCAATATCACAAGTTGAAAGGATGTGACTTGGTTACCCTCCACAACTACAAGTGGCTTACTGTAAACCATGTTGGCTCTTTGCAGATCGAAGTGACAATAATTTTAGGGATGCTTGGTGTAAATGAGTCAAGGATTGGCAAAGATTTTCCAATAAAATAAAAGAACACGAACAATCAGTTATACACATTAAATCTTGTTTTTTGTATGATTCCTGGAAACAAGGTGAAAGAATTGAAAATCTAGTTAACACAAACGAACATTTTAATAAATGGCAAGATATAATAAAAACGGTGATGGACATTATAATTACGCTATCGGTTTGTAATATGCCGTTAAGAGGTCATCGAGAAGATAACGATGCTGAGAAAAAGGGTAATTTTTTTTTATCTGTTACTGAATTGCTTGCTTAGTATGACCCTGTATTGCAGTCTCATTTTAGGACCCAAAACAAACATAAATATTTCAGCCACCAAATTCAAAAAAAAAAATCATTAACACTATTTCCAGTAAGAGTAAGCATGAAATGTTGAAAGAAATCAACGATGCCCCATTCTTTTCAATTATTTGTGACACAACACAAGACATTTCGAAAATTGACCAGCTGTCTCAAGTCATAAGATATGGAAAAATTGAGAAAGACGATCAGGGTGTTCCATTATCAATCAAAATAAGAGAGTCTTTTCTTGGATTTTTTGAAATTGGTGACCAATCTGCAAAAGGTCTTGAACGTAAGAGACTAGATATTTTGAAAGTAATGGGAATAAATATCTCCAAATGCCGCGGGGAAAGGTACGACGGAGCGGCCAATATGAGTGGAATATATTCTGGTTTACAGAGGTTTATCAAAGAGAGAGAACCGACGGCAGAATACGTTCATTGTGCAGCACATAATTTAAATTTCGTTTAAAATCATGCATGTTCAAATGTGTTAATGATTAAGAACTTTTTTATTTATGCCAAAAAATATATAATTTCTTTGGAAATAGCTTAAAAAGATGGAATGATTTGAAGGTAGCAAGAAATAAAGAAATTACATTTACGCTCCAAGTCACTCTGCACAACGAGATGGTCATCAAGATGGAACTCCATATCCGCTATACGATATAATTTTGTTTCAATTCTTAAAGTGCTAAATAACATAATATTAGTTAGTACAAAGAGAGAAGAAGTATCTGAAACCATATCTATCCGAAAACACTTAGAAAAATTCGAGTTTATTGTTATTATGTTATTTCAGTGTGAAATTTTGGAAAGTATTGACTTGTGCTCAAAAAGTTTACAAAAAGGTGATTACAGTCTAGACTTAGCTGCCCAACAATTAAAAACTACCTTACAGGTTATAAAGAATATGCGGCAAAACTACGGAAAAATCAAAGAGAAAACAGTTGAAGTAGCCGTTGGGTATAAGATTGCACCTGTATTTGAGAACAAACGGAATATAAAATCCAAATGATTTTTTGTAAAGATCAAAGACTGAAAAATGCTGAAGAACTCTTCAAAGTAGAAGTTTTTTATTCCACAATTGACATTTTGTATAACCAATTAGAACAAATGTTCACAAGTGTTAATAGGATTCTGGAAAATTTCAAATTTATTTTCCCCAAACACTTAATGTCAATGACTGTAACTGAATTATACACTAGGGCACGGAACTTGCAAACTATATATCACAAAGACTTATCAGTTGACTTTCCTAATCAAGTTATTTCACTGAAGAAAGATTTAAGTGATGGGTTATCTAAATTAGAGACAATACCCGACCTTGCACAACACTTATTAATTGAGAACAGATGTGTTGCATCCAATTTTCCAGACGTCTGCAGTACGTTATAACTGTTTCTAAGTCTTCCCGTGAGTGTATCGTCCGCAGAACGTTCGTTTTCCAAACTTAAATTAATGAAAACATACGCAATACGATGGGCCAACAGCGTCTTTCCAATTTGTCAGTAATAAGTATAGAAAACAATTTTATAAAAAAATAGATATGGACAATATCATTGATGATTTCGCAACAAAAAACTGTCGACGAACGAAACGTTTTATGTAAATAAATTAGTGTTAATTTTAGATGCCCGGTGCAACAAATTATTTAGGGTGTTCATGATAATTTTGTACGTATGTAAAATACCCTATCTTATTGTGTTAGTGTACAAGAACTTAAGTTGAGTTGGAGGATCTTTTGTGCCCAATTGGGAGATCGTTCTATATCTATAGTGAGTTGTATTAGCGAATTAAAAAAAAACGATAATGAGGAGATCTGTGTTTATATATATATATATATATATATATATATATATATATATATATATATATATATATATATATATATATATATACATATATACATATATATATATATATATATATATATATATATATATATATATATATACATACATATATATGTATATATATATATATATATATATATATATATATATATATATATATATATATATATATATATATATATATATATATATATATATATATATATACATATATCCGACCGATAACTCAAAAAAATAATGGACCAATCTTGATCAAATTTGGTGAGTACCTTCTTTTTGAAAGTTGCTTGGAAAAGTTCGTTAGCCAGGAAAATCAGACCAGGTTTTCCAGGAAAATTTTGTGTTTTATTTCTAAAAAAATTTATATCTCCGGAAATAACAAAGCAAGGCCAACCAAATTTGGTATGCGGGTTTACATCGTTATAGGTAAAATACGCACCAAAACTTAGCTGCATAGCTTAAAATACAAAAAAGTTAGAGGCATTTAAAGACAAATAAATTGGGGTTTTCCTCAAAACGTCAAAGTCGCGATTTAAAACGTCAAAATTGGCAACAATTTGGTACGCGTGTTTGTATTATAAAGAGTGAACTCTGCACCATAATTTAGGTCTCTATCTTTAAAGACGAAGAATTTATGGGCAGTTGAAGAAACAAATTTTGGAGTTTTCCTCAAAACGTCAAACTCGCAATTTTAAAAGTCAAAATTGGCAATGTTTAGGCAAAGAACGTGACATAAATAGGGATTTTGAAAAGAAAATGTTGCAATAAGAGTGTTCTGAAAACCCTTAAGTTTCAGATTCAACCGTCATTACACTTCATTTTACTAAAATGTTTACAGAAAATTCATTTCAAATAGACCCTTTATTTGATGCTTTGGCTGTCGGTTTAGTTAAGTTAATGCTTTCGCTGTAGGTTTAGTGAAGTTTATGGTTTAACGGTCTATAATTTTTTTAGCTAATTTTCGTAGAACAAATTGGTTAATGCATTTTTGCATTTTTTTATCGAAATATGATGCGTTTGTAAAAAAAAAATTTGGCGCAGTAAGTACGCTTTGGTAGCGAATTTTCGGTAAATTTGCAGTTTACGTCCCAAACGCTTTTCAAAAAACTGTTTTCACAAACCTGCCTAGGGGTTTGTGGATACAGGGGGGGCTGTATCCACAAACCCCAAGAAAAAAATCTTGTTTACACACACCAAGGAAGTTACGGGACCAGGAGTGAGTAGGGGTGTATAATTTTTTTAGCTAATTTTCGTAGAAGAAATTCGTTAATGCATTTTTGCATTTTTTATCGAAATATGATGCGTTTGTAAGAAAAAAACTGGAAGCAGTAAGTGCGTTTTGGTAGCGAATTTTCGGTAATTTTGTAGTTTTGCTCCCTAACGCTTTTTAAAAAACTGTTTTCAGAAACCTGACTAGGGCCCCTCTTAAATACACAAACCCCAAGAAAAATTTCTTGTTCACACCCCCCAAGGAAGTTACGGGACCAGGAGCGAGTAGGGGTGTATAATTTTTTTTTAGATAAATTTCGTAGAACAAATTTGTTAATGCATTTTTGCATTTTTTTATCGAAATATGATTCGTTTGTAAGAAAAAAAATCTGGACGCAGTAAGTGCATTTCGGTAGCGAATTTTCGGTAAATATGCAATTTAGATCCCGAACCCTTTTCAAAAAACTGTTTTCAGAAACCTGCCTAGGCCCCCCCTGGATCCACCAACCCCAAGAAAAATTTCTTGTTCACACCCCCAAGGAAGTTACGGGACGAGGAGTGAGTAGGGATGCTAGGTGGGGTAGGTAGTAAAAAGGGAAAATGAGCAGAAAATTCGAATAAAGCGGGCTTGTAAGCTGTCGTTTTCACATCTTGAAGCCATATCCCCCTTAAACCCTGCCCACCCCACACAGCACCCCTATTCACTCCCAGTCCCGTAACTTCCTAGGGGGGTGTGAACAAATAAAATTTCTCGTGGTTTGTGCATCCAGGTGGGGTCCTAGTAATGTTTCTGAAAAAAATTTGTTGAAAAGCGTTCGGGGGCTAATCTGCAAATTTACCGAATTTTCATTAAATCCTTCAAATTTCAATAACTCGATTTGCTATTAACGTAAGCTTTGTTGGTTAGAAAACCAACATTTTTGTTTTTTTTTTCGGATTTTTTTTTTATATTTTCAAACCATAAGTAATTTTGATAAAATATAGTATATTGTTTCTACTACATAGGCTATACCGGAAATCAGATTTATGCCTGTTCGCATTTGCTATTGAAAACATTTTTATGAAAATTCACTTTCATAACACATTTGCTGCATCCAGACTTTTGAAAAATGTTTATATATTTTCAAACAATAAATTTATTTCGATGAAATACGGTACATTGTTTCTACTATATAGGCAACCAAGTTTGATGCCTGCTTTCATCAAAGAAATACATTTGATATTAAAAATATTTTAAAGAAAATTCTCTACCATAACGCACTTGCTACGTTCAGAGATTTTTGTTTATTTCTTTTCTTAAGGTTAAAATTTTGTTGATGAAAATTAAGATAATATGGGTTCAGGTTCAGAACCAAAATTAATACTTACAAGGTACTTGCCAAATTTTATCAAAATCGGCCCATTATTTTTTGATTATTCGGTGTTCGGTGTGATACATACATACACACACACACACACACACACACACACACACACACATATATATATATATATATATATATATATATATATATATATATATATATATATATATATATATATATATATATATATATATATATATATATATATATATATATATATATAATACAACGATATTGTCGAAATGTTACCGAATTAGTTAGATTTGTTTTTGTTTTCTGTTTTAGATTACCAGCCGCAGTATTCATATTAACGTGTATCGTTTGGTTTTACATGACACATAATCTTAGTAAAAAAAACTAGGGTGTCCAAAATCATTGTTTGCGGGGCGGGCCCAGTCATCTTTTGTTCCGCCACTGGGTGTACGGTTAGTCAAAGGCTCGGGATAAGCCCCGAAAAAGCAACCGTCATACCGTTTACGAGGAGCGGGAAGTTGGATAGCCACAGAACACTAGTGATGGGTTGTTATTTAACAGTCTGTTATATTTTAACTGTTGTCGAGCCGCAGCAGTAACAACCTGTTATGGATATATACAAATAACAGGTACAGTGGAGGGGATGCTGTTGCGCAGTGAGTCGTATCTGTTTCTGTTGTCGTATCTGTTTCTGTTGCACTGCTACGATGAAGCAGCTTATGTTGTCATTCGCAACTGTTATAACAGGATGAATGGGCATGAGACTGGGAATGGGGTATAGAGCGGACTTTACTTCATAACATAATACTGTTTTCATCCGCAACTGTTATAACAGGACGAATGGACATGAGACTGGGAATGGGGTATAGAGTATAGAGCGGACTTTACTTCATAACATACTACTTTATACTAGTGTGCTCACAGCTTTGGGAACGTAGGGTCGTCGGTACAATGAAACTCTTAAATTTTGACAGGTTGTTGATTCAAACAAGACACACACATATATTTACAATTTATAAACAAACACAAAATATGAAAAATGTAAATAAAAAGGCTGTATATGTAGCAAGTGAAAATTATTAAAAATGAACTATCACTGTAAAAATAAAATCAGGTCACCGCGTATATAAAAAATAATCACATAGGCGTTGACGTAAACTCAATCTTCATTAGATAACTCGATATGCTGATGGCATTTTTGTTTTAAGAAAAAACTGATATGTATACAAACGTACAGTTATGCTATAACGTGAGTCCTTAGGTATTATATTATATTAGGTAGTTTTTTGCTCATTCTTCTTTGCCTTATGTAACTAATAAATCAATATTCCTTTTTACTTTTCACTTTGGAAATCTAAGAAATAGGTCCGATTTTAAACATCTTTTTTTTATTACTACTGCAAAATAAAAAATCTCTGAAACCTAAAAAATCTCAGAAACAGTACCAATTTTAATGAAATTATAAAAATATTCCCTGTACCCCGTATAGTTGAAACCAGACACACTTCGCCTTATAGGTAGAGAGAAAAAAATTAGTTTTAATTTTTTTTAAATTATTTATTTTATTTTTTGCTTACAATAATTCATGTATTCATATAACTCTCATTTTCAAGGAAAAAATGGCTATAGAGGTTTTCAAGCTCAATGCTTAACTAATACTTAATTAGTTAAGAAAATTCGAAAGAAATTCTGCATTGTTGAATTTTTTACCAAATTATTATTAGTGATGAATACCCAAAAAAAAAACCTCTATCATTTTTTTAATAAAAAAGTTATTAATTGTTTTAAACATAATACAAGAATATTTTTTATTTTAAACATTACCCAACTACACCACCGGACGGGTTCAGCTACTGTTACTACGTCTACGTGGAATTCTTAATAATTCATAGTTCATACTGTTATTTTCAACCTGTTATATTTAACTGTTATTTCTAAATAACAATAACAGGTGCGACCTGTTAAAGCAATATAACAGTTTTTCCCATCACTACAGAACACTCACTCTATACGGTAGGAACATTGCAATGGCCAGGGAGGTAAAATACCTTGGGGTCGTATTTGACTCTAAGCTAACCTGGAATGGTCACGTTGAAAAAATACTGCGTAAGGCAGTCACCACCTTAGCCGTCACTAGGCGGCTATATGGAAAAACGTGGTAAAAAGACTAAGGGCATGCACAATAAACCAAAGGTTGCAGCGCTACCGGGGCGGCGAGGCCGCAGACGAGCCCTGAGGGAGACAAAAACATTTTTGTTGACACATTTCAATATTATTGTTAAAGTTTAGGTTGTAGTCTGTTGAAGCAGTAGAAAAATAAATGATTTAAAACTCTTTCGTGTTAACCGAAAAGCTTACTGGAGCTGTCGTTAGTATTCAGCTGAAGAACCAAAATTAGATTGTTTCTTTGTGCTTCAACATTTATCAACGGATCAAAGCACGGTAATTAGGGGAATTATTGACGTTAAATCGGTCATAAGAATACCGTTATGTTTTAGTAATAGATGCAGACACATCAAAGAACTTTCTTAATATCGAGCCTAATATCAAGCCTAATATCAAGCGAAAATAATGTTATTAGGTTACTTGAACAACCAACGAATCAACTGCAAACAGTAAAAGCTTTTTAGGTGGATTAAAATCCAGATGATGATGGTATAAAGATCAAGAGCTCCGAAAAGTATCGAACAAGATTTAAAATTCATATTTTCAGAGAAAAAATACGAGTATAGAGCCAAGAGTATACAAAAACAAGATTCTAATAACACATAATAATAAACAAGACGGACAACAAAAACTTTTCTTCTGAAGGAAAAATTTCTAAAACAATTTTAAATATCGTTCCAACAAAATTATAGATCTTGCCGACCACAAAATAACCGCGATATCTTTGCAAACAGAACAAACATCCCGTAAAAACCTGAACAAAACAGCAATTTTTTAACCAAATAAGACCTCCTCCTTATAATCCAAATAACAATCGACGTAATTATTCACAACCCGGATACGTCAATACAAGACCTACACATTTCGGTAGGCAGTAGTCTTCATAAACCGGAAGGATTTTTTTCAATTTCAATATTCCCGACAAAATCCAAATGTCATAGCTAAAGAGCTGCACTTCACCGAAACAAATGAACCACATTTACCAACTAAATTTTATGACAAAGAAAATTACAATTTTCCTATACCCGCCAGCCCAAAAATACAACAATACTAAACACTAATCATTTAAACTTCAAAGTAAGTAATGTACAATTCAGCAGTACAAGGATAGGGGTGGTAGTTATAACAGAAATAATAAGGAAATAGTAATTGATAATTGCTTAAATGAAGTAAGTTAGAAATTTTATGAAGAGAATGAAAATTCTAAGGTCATAGTCGCTGAAGTCCAACAAACGCATTATGTGGATGCAGCCTACATACTTTTTATCAATGTTTATACACACACACCAATATATTTACTTATTTATTTATTTATTTATTTATTTAGTTATTTAGTTATTTATTTATTTATTTATTTATTTAATCTATCGATAACTCAAAAAGTAATAGGCAAATTGTGATTAAATTTGGAAAGTATCCGTCTAATAGCTATCTGGCTGTCTACCTGTATGTCTGTCCTGTCTCTTGTTAGCTGTTGTTGACCCCCTTGGTTGGCAGTGTAGAGAGTTTCCAAGCTTAGAACACGACGCACTCAGTTACAAATGTGAAATCAGAGCATATCTCGGTCACGTCGTTGCACAAATTGCCTAGATATAGGCTAACCAAAAGTCACTAAAGGAAAATTACTAGAACTGCCTCTCGAACGCCAACGTCAACTGTTATCTGTAAATTGCCAGCTGTCATGTCGGTAATGCAGAGCCTATGCTTAATTACAACAATTCAAATATCACAAACTGCCTGGTGCAATTGGTACGCTTTCTACTATATAGGGTGGCGCATTGAAAACGAAACAGACCGATTTGCGTCCAGAGAAATTTTTTTTTAAGAAACGTTGAAACACTCAACTTTGTCACATCAATCCCTTAAGGGTGGTGATAACAACTCTTATATTTCAAATAGGGAACACGGGTCGTTTGAAAGCTCTTTCTTTTCTGAATTTAGCACACAAATTTTTTTGGAAGTTTTATCAACTCGTTTAAAAATTATTCACAGTTGAAGATGCAAAAACGCATTTCACTCATTCCGATAAGAAATGTGCGGATAGTCAATGTTTTGTTGGTTTGTAAACAAAAAATTGACTATCAGAACACTTCTTATCGGAATGAAAGAAATTCGATTTATTATTTCAGTTTATCAGTCGGTTTGATACTTGATAGTACTACCGAAAATTAATTTTACAATGGTATATTCTGCAGAAAAAAGGGTTGAAATATTTACACTTTTTTTTCAAAAACGATGACTGTGCCAACAGTACCGCAAATTTGTTTAATGAACGACATCCGAACAGACATGTTAACAGAAAATACATTTTGGAGTTAGTTGCGAGGTTTCGACAAAGTGGTTCAGTAGCCAACAAAAAACGGGATCCTGAACGTGAATTTCCGGTTAGAAATGACTGCTGAGATTGACGTTTTAGGACAAATTGCTGCAGACCCAACTTTGAGCACGAGAAAATTGGCCACTGTTTCAAACTCTACAGTCAATTGTCATAATTGTCGTTATTGGGCAGATAATAATCCAAGAAATTTTCACGAAGTCCACACTCAAACTCCACAGAAATTGAATGTCTGGACTGGAATTTTTGGAGACCGTTTAATCGGACCATTTTTTTTAATGGAAATTTGAGTGGTGAAAAGAATTTAGAGTTACTAGAAGATATTGTTTACCCTCTACTTATCGACATTGTAGAAAATGATGATCTCTATCAAGGAAATTAATTAGTCTTCCAACAAGATGCAGCTCCTCCGCATTTTTGACAACGTGTTAGGGAGTTCTTGAACAGAGACTTTTCAGGACAATGGAATAGGCGTAGAGGTGCTATTGAGTGGCCCCTTAGATCACTGGATTTAACTCCTTTAGACTTCTTTCTATAGGGCCATTTAAAAAGTAGAATTTACGCAACAGAACCGGAGTCTCTGGAAGAATTACGACGACGCATTGTTGAAGAATGCCGTCTAATAACTCCTCAAATGCTCCAGAATGTCAGAGCTCGTTTTGAACAAAATTTGTACTTTTGTATAGAAGCTGGTGGTCAACAATTTAAACACTTACTTAAATGAATAAACATTTTTGAACATTCGGTTTTGTTTTTTAGTATTTTTAACCGAAAATTGACTAAGTGACTAGTGCATTTCTTATCACAATAAATGAAATACGATCTTGTAACTCCAACTGTGAATAATTTTTAAACGAAATGATAAAACTTCAAGAAAAATAGTGTACTGAATTGAGAAAGGAAAGAGCTTTCAAATGATGTAACACTCGACCCATGTTCCCTATTTAAAATATAAGGGTTGTTCTCACCACCCTTAGGGGGTTGATCCGACAAAGTTGAGTTTTATGTCAAAACATGTACCCCTCAATATTAAAGTTGGCGTGTTTCAGCGTTTCTTAAAAAAATCTCTGGACGCAAATCGGTGTGTTTCGTTTTCAATGCGCCACCTTATATATATATATATATATATATATATATATATATATATATATATATATATATATATATATATATATATATAGACATGACATACATGACATGTATAACGTCGATGAAATGGGTATAACCACTGTACAATGTCCAGACAGAATTATTGCAAGAAAGGGCATAAAACAAGTGGGTTCTGTAATTTCCGCTGAGAGGGGTACCTTGGTAACATTTTGTTTCGCTGTTAGTGTCAGCGGGAATTCAATTCCCCCGATGTTCTTGTTGCCAAGGAAAAACTACAGAGATTGTTTCTTCAACAACGGCCCTCCAGGATATATTGGATCCGCCAATATGTTAGGTTGGATGTTAGCAGATGCTTTCTTTATATATTTGAACCACTTTGCCAAACATGCCAGGTCATCTCAAGAAAAATCGGTTCTCTTGATATAAGATAACCAAGACTCTCACCTGTCATCAAAAGGTATTAACTTTTGCAAAGAAAATGGAGTTGTGGTGATTTATGTGCCACCACACTGTTCCCACAAACTCCAACCATTAAAAAATCCTAAAATATAATAATAGTGCTTGCAACTCATATATGTGTAATCATCCATGGAAAACAATGTCCATTTTTGAGATACTCCCAATTACGAAAGACGCTCTTCCTCTGGCAGCAACGCAAGAAACATTCAAGTTGGATTTGCAGCTGCTGGAGTTTATCCCTTCAACAAAAATATATTTTCAGATGATGAATTCCTTCGTGCAGCTGTGACGGACCGTCCCAATTGGGGGAATAATTTGGAAGTAGATTTATCTCAAAATAAACTTATTCCAGAAACACAGTTCAATAGCCAATCCAACCACATTGAAACCGAAAAACCCACAACAATTCACGATCTGAAACTGATTTACTTCCAGTAGGTAAAGTCCATCGTTTTGATCAGTCCCATCAGCACTATCGTTTTGGGCAGCCCCATCAGCACCATCATTTTGGGAGCCCCATCAGCACCGTGCCGTGCAGAAACACCTGTAGCAGCAACACCTCGTCAATCAATGAGAATATATCCACAAGTTCTGCCAGTCCTGTGTGGTCTTTACAATGTCAATCCAGGAGAATATATCCAGGGGTTTTGATAGCCCTGAGTAGCGTTATCGTACCCTGTTAAACCCAGAAGTACCGGCATACACACCATAGTTAAGTACACTGCTAATCTGTAACCTCTATTTAAATTTATTCGTTTTATTTATAACTGCTTCCATTCATCACAATAAATTATAGTCCTTTTGACTTTATATAAAATCATGATTTACTAATAAATGAAGTTAACCGAGTCTTGATTTTTATTTGTATGTCCGACGCTACCCAAATTATAAAGTATTAACCCACATATTTTTCAGAATTGCAATTTAATCTCATTTTGTGGCCTGAGTAGCCACATAACTTTCTTTTAAATTTTGGTAATGTATCTTATTATTAGCTTTTATATAATAGCACTTAGAATATTAAAATAACAAACTGTTTTAAGACTCTTTAATAGAGACTTAACTTGATTTTGTTTACATTTACACTATAATATGCTACAATTTCAGTCTTAAACTGCATTTGAAGCCATTTATAGACCTAAATTTAGTGAATTATTAAAATTGATTGAACCATCCTTTTCAAAAACAATCACTTTGCAAGTTTTTAATTTCATGTCGTCGGTTCGGGTAATATGTTTTGTGAAAGTTATTCATTTTATTTGGTTACCGTTGATGTATGGTTTATACCTGTTGCATGCATCAATCCACGCATGGCAGTTAAGTACTGTGTCTGCCAGTCATTGGACTTTAACCAGTAAGTCGTTTCAACGCATGTATTTCAGATTTTTTTATTGGAAAACTCTAAATATTGTGAACCAAATTACTTAAAATTCACAACATGCGTTTATTTGCACCATTTTTAGCCACATGTAAAGACTCCTTCCAGTTACGCTGATACTTGCAGAAATATAGTGTTTCAATAATATTTGTGTATATTTTTGGGAAAAAAATTCCTTTATAACTGCTTTACAAACGCGTCCGCGGTCTTGATACAGTGAAGATATGTACCAAGTTTCGCTTTAATCAGTATAAAAAAATTCAAACAGATCTTGGGTTTGGGCTCTAGAGGTCCTAATGCGCGTTCATTTGAAAAAAAAATCCGACAGTCTTACTATCGTTACCTCCCAACTACCAATTTGATGTTTTATTGTAGTCATAAGAACGTTTATAAAACAGTTTTTATACAACATGACTGTTCCTATAAACGTTTTCGTAACGTTTATACATACAACGCTTATAAACGCAAAATAAGCTCAGGTTTATACAACACTTTAGTTCATTAGTTTATTTTATAAGGGATGTGTAAGGTGTTATAGAATAGTTTTAGAAATGTTTACCGAGCTGTAAAAGAATATGATATACGATACTTATAAAACAATTTTATAAGGAACAATAATAAAACTAAAAATCATTTGCCATGGTGCCAGTTATAGAGCCTTAATAGAGTTACTATTTATAATTAAATTTTTCTTTTTTTTTCATTTTATTGACCTAAACCCATTCTGTTACACATTTTGCATGTTTTATATTCATAATATATTGTGAAAATTGTCAGGTCACAAATATTTCTATATTTATTAATTATTATTTTTTTTTTCGTTAAAGAAGGCTACCAAACAAATACAGGAATTGCATAAAAACATGGCGTCTGCTTTATAAATCACCTTTATTACGACTGTAACCATTACAGAACTATTTTATCTCTTAAGACACTGCTACAAAACAGACGATATATTAAAACCTGTAATATGAATAGAGACGTATTTAAACAAAAATAAAGTAGGCTTGGCATTGACTTTTATTGTCTATTTTAAAGTTTGGCTTTTACAGTAAAAGTAGACTAGCGCCACCGATATTTGTCAAGTATCTATGTATGCTTTACATTATTACCACATTTTTTCTCCCCATTCCTGCAAGGGATCAAAAAGTTTTAGGATTTTGATATTTTTATTTTACTATAATCCCCTGCAGTGAATAATAACAAAGACAATCTATTCACTTTAATTAATTTTAAGTCAGAAAATAATTTAGGATCTTAATGCGTGCACGTGCGTGTGTGAGGATGTGTATGTGTATGTAATATCTCTACTTGTTGTATCATGATCATGGGTAACTAACCATTAACAACTATTTATGGCTAAGTACGGTCCTGTGTCCTAATATTTGAGCAAACTGATGATATAGAGCTTTAAAATAATATGTCTCCCATTGCTGCACTGAGAAAGACCTGCGCGTAGCTCTATAACACATATGGTGTATTTAATTGTTTTATAAAAGCATTTTCGGCAACACTTACACATCAGTATAGTGCTAAACTCGCGTTATCTGCGATATTTATGCAACACAAATGTAGTAGCAATGTGACAACCTCAAACCCAGATTGTTGTTTGTTGTGGTGCTTACTATGTAAAACACTACTAACATGTTTATTAACAAATTTGCTACTTTCTAAAATATTTTCATATTTATTGACTTTCCTTCAAAAAGCACCGCTTCTTTTTACCTATTTCCATTTATTTATTGATTGCAAATTGGACATGTTTAGAAATTACGCGCTACAGAATACACAACTTGCCACGAAATAAAAAGTATATAACGGTGCTTCTTACAAAAGCTATAATATGTTTTATAAAGATCCCAGCGAACGAACTTTTATCCAAGGAATAATTTTGTACTATAGCTGTTTTCTAAGTATTCTATTACAGTCGCGTTCCATCTAACAATAAAATAGTTTTTTAACACCTGTATTCAAGTAGACTATGCTATTGCAGCTATAGTGTATCATAGAAAATGTTAACAAAACTGTTTTATAATTGCTCACATAATCACTTAAAGAAAAGCTTTATAAATATTTGCAAATTGACAGATATTTTTGGAAGATCGTTGTTATAAAGCCATTACAGAACAATTTTGTTCTGTAAGCTAATATATTCTATAACGAATGTTGTATAGACGTTTACAAAACAACAAAAAACGAAATCTCTAAAATGTTTTATAATTCTGCTCTAAGAACATTGTAACAATACATTTAAAGAAGCATTTTGCTGCGAGCAGCTAAATACTCACCTTGGCAGACTTAATAGAACAAAACTGCTTTCGAAGAGCAGTAATATAACAGTAACACAACAAATTTCCCCTGTTATTTAAAAATTATACAACATTTTGGTTAGTTGCTATCTATCAGTGAATTTTCGTTAAGAAAACATTGTTACTTACAAGAGATCTGTACTAGTAGTTATGATGTAATGTTAAAAACGTTTGCGTTACATAAGAAATATATTCATTTTCAGAATCATAAACCGCTGATATTTGAGAACAATCAGTTGCATTATATCAGAAGCTAAAATCTTGTTGTCGCATTTCACTGAATTTGTTGGTCTGCTGTTATTTAAAAAGCGCCGCAACGCACATTTCATTAATTTCAAGCTTTTCAGCATTCTGTAGCTGCCGGTGAACAAATGCACTTGTTCGTGTCTCGCATTTAGTGGTAGCTTCAAATACAATGCACGATGTAAAATACTAAACATTTTATGGGCAATGTAGGACTTGTGATTGACATGTTTCCATAAATGCGTGGTTATGCTTGAAGGTATGTTAAAAAAACTGTAACCAGAAATATGCATATCTAGTTGCTGTGCGCCGAGTGCGTTTTTTCTTAGGTTAGCGAATTTTAGTAAAAAAAATTAATAATGACCAGATCTGTGTTTATATATATATATATATATATATATATATATATATATATATATATATATATATATATATATATATATAGGGTGGCGCATTGAAAACGAAACAGACCAAATTGCGTCCAGACATATATTTTTTAAAGAAACGCTGAAACACGTCAATTTTAATATTGAGGGGGACATGTTTTGACATAAAACTCAACTTTGTCACTTTAACCCCTTAAGGATGGTGATAACAAACCTTATATTTTAAATAGGGGACATGGGTCGAGTGTTACATCACTTGAAAGCTCTTTCTTTTCTGAATTCAGCACACTAATTTTTTCTGAAGTTTTATTAACTCGTTTAAAAATTATTCACAGTTGGAGTTGCAAGAACGTATTTCATTCATTGTGATAAGAAATTCACTAATTAGTCAATTTTTCGTTAAAAAAAAAACTAAAAAACAAAACCAAACGTTCAAAAATGTTGATTCAGTTAAGTAAGTGTTCAAATTGTTGACCACCAGATTCCATACAAAAGTACAAATTTGTGGATTTACTAGACGGCATTCTTCAACAATGCGTCGTCGTAATTCTTCCAGAGACTCCGGTTCTGTTGCAAAAATTCTACTCTTTAAATGGCCCCATAGAAAGAAGTCTAAATGAGTTAAATCAGGTGATCTAGGGGGCCACTCAATAGCACCTCTACGCACAATCCATTGCTCTGGAAACTCTCTGTTCAAAAACTCCCTAACACGTTGTGAAAAACGCGGAGGATCTCCATCTTGTTGAAACACTAATTGATTTTCTTGATAGCGATCATCATTTTCAACAATGTCAATTAGTAGAGGGTAAACGACATCTTCTAGTAACTCCAAATACATTTCGCCACTCAAATTTCCATCAAGAAAAATTGATCCGATTAAACGGTCTCTAAAAATTCCAGTCCAGACTTTTAATTTCTGTGGAGTTTGAGTGTGGACTTCGTGAAAATTTCTTGGATTATTATCTGCCCAATAACGACAATTATGACGATTGACTGTAGAGTTTAATAAAAACGTACACTCGTCTGAAAAACAGATATTGAACAGAAGGTTCCCATTATCAGCTATTCGTGCAGTCATAACTTCACAAAACTCTAGCCGCCGATCAAAATCATCTTCATTCAGTTGTTGTACAAGATGAATTTTATACGGGTGAAGTTTATGATGCTTCAATATTCGCTGAATAGTTATTCTTTTGATGTTTGAAACAGTGGCCAATTTTCTCGTGCTCCAAGTTGGGTCTGCAGCAATTTGTCCTAAAACTTTAATCTCAATAGTCTCATTTCTAACCGGAAATTAACCTTCAGGATCCCGTTTTTTGTTGGCTACTGAACCACTTTGTCGAAACTTTGCAACTAATTCCGAAATGTATTTTTTGTTAACATGTCTGTTCGGATGTCGTTCATTAAACAAATTTGCGGTACGGTTGGCACAGTCATCGTTTTTGAAAAAAAGAGTTATTATTTCAACTCTTTCTTCTACAGAATACACCATTGTGAAATTAATTTTCGGTAGTACTATCAAGTATCAAACCGACCGATAAACTGAAATAAGAAACCGCATTTCTCTCATTCCGATAAAAAATATTCTGATAGTCAATTTTTTGTTTACAAACCAACAAAACATTGACTATCAGCACATTTCCTATCGGAATAAGTGAAATGCGTTTTTGCAAGTGTGAATAATTTTCATAAAACTTCCACAATATTAGTGTGCCGAATTCAGAAAAGTAAGAGCTTTTAAAGTGATATAACACTAGACCCATGTTCCTTATTTAAAATATAAGGGTTGTTGTTACCACCCTTAAGGGGTTGATGTGACAAAGTTGAGTTTTATGTCAAAACATGTCCCCCTCAATATTAAAATTAAAGTGTTTCAACGTTTTATTAAAAAAATGTCTCTGGACGCAAATCGGTCTGCTTCGTTTTCAATGCGCCACCCTATATCTGTGTGTGTGTGTGTGTCCCACTGCTCACAGCACGGAGTTTCACGTCTATTCTCAATATTGTGGAAAGTAGATTCATCAGTAAATAATAGACAGTTGAAAACTTTGGATCATCTCCATCATTATCGAGAACCGACAACGAAAAAATCACAACGCGTAATGAAACATATTTCACTAAAATGTAGGTGTATCTGAAAATGATACGGATGATATTTGTTTTTCCTGCGAATTCGAGATACACTCATTCGACTTAATCCTGTTTCATTGGAAATTTTGATAGTGCTGATGGTTGGGTATTCCGTATCACACAGTAGTACACTCAGCTCGTTCACTATCACCAGCAATTGTCTTAATTTTGCTTAGTTTTTGTATGCAACACTACCACTAACAGAAAATCTCAATAATTTGACAAATACCTGTTCTCTTGGATGTCCTCGATCGGGATATTTTTGAGAATAGAAATTTGATGCCAGAAGACAATTTTCCATACATTGTCCAATGCATAGTAACATGTCTATCCTCTCTTGGAGTGTGTACTGTTTCATATTTGAATACACTAGCAGAAAATATTCTCAAGAACTAAACTATGGCCGTACAGATATTTCATTTTGATTTGAAATATCTGTCAAAAACTGACTGTGGCGAACTAGATTGTTTGGAAGCTCTCTTTTAATGTGAAAATGGCATTTGCGATAATTGAAGTACCAATAGCATGAAAACCAGAATCAGATGATGAATTCCTTCCTGCAGCTGTGACGGACCATCCCAATCGGGGGAATAATTTGGAAGTAGATGTATCTCAAAAGAAACTTATTCTAGAAACACAGTTCAATAGCCAATCCAACCACATTGAAACTGAAAAAACCCCCAACAATTCACCATCTGAAACAGATTTACTTCCAGTAGGTAAAGACCACCGTTTTGATCAGTCCCATCAGCACTATTGTTTTAAGCAGCCCCATCAGCACCATCATTTTGGGATCCCCATCAGCACCATGCCGTGCAGAAACACCTGTAGAAGCAACACCTCGTCAATCAATGAGAATATATCCACAAGTTCTGCCAGTCCTGACTGTGGCGAACTAGATTGTTTGGAAGCTCTCTTTTAATGTGAAAATGGCATTTGCGATAATTGAAGTACCAATAGCATGAAAACCATTGCACTTGGGTATAGGGAACCCTAGTGTCATATGGAAGGGAATTAGTTTTTATATAAGATTTATCAACAAAATTCAGGATGTTCCATTTAACATAAACAAGATAATCTACTTTGTATGTGTCAATAATTGAACATGAATTTTTCAATACCCTATAAATTATTGCGAAGTTCGGACTACAGTGGTTGATGGAGTAACAAGTCTATAATCGCAGTCTAGTAAGTTTTCCTTTAGATATCAACTAACGTGGAAGATCAGACTTTTTTCGAAAACGTCATATTCATCGAAAAATCAAGATATCTGACAAAAAGTAATAGATGGGTATAGGGATCCTTTAAGAAAATGGGCCTTATTTTTTCCGTAGAGTTCAAACTTGTTTTCAAGTACATGGTGATAAGAAAAAACATAACTTCAAGGTGTCACACTTTATTGGAGTATTAGTACTTATTATTATATATATATATATATATATATATATATATATATATATATATATATATATATATATATATATATATATATATATATATATATATATATATATATATATATATATAATTGAAACTGACCCCGCACATGGGCCCTAGTAGCTCTAGTTCGCGCTCATTTGAATAAATTTTTTCAAAACTCAAAAGTCGGGATAGTGAATGTTTTTTTAGAAAATTCACTAAAACATACATTCAGCGAGCTGGAATGGATCTCGGAACCTTCTGCGTAGAATACAAGCGCGATACCATTGTGCTATTTAGGGATACGTTTACTAACGTTTTGGTTACATGATACTTGACGCCGGCTTCATCCTCCGGGATATTTTATATTATATTAAGAGTAAACGTAGCAATTAGTTACATAATTAAAATAATTATCACTTGAAACACATCGAACAAACTTTTCTATCTTAGATGACGTATTATGTTTAGGTTTACAGACAAAATAACATACTGTTAAAAATTACTTTTATAGAGATCTGACACGATTTTCTTTACATTTCCACCATATTATGCTACACTTTCAGTCTAAAACTGTATTTAGGGCCGTTAGTCCACCTACAAATATAGTGTACTTTAAAAATTGATTGAATGCCCCAGTCAAAAAACAAACTCTTGGTAAATTATTATTTTCATGTCGTCTGTCATTTGCGATATTTGTGTTGTTGGTTTGGGTAGTATGTTTTATGCCTGTTATTTATTTCGTTTGGTTACCGTTGATGTATGGTTTATACCTGTTGTATAATCAATCTACGCAAGGCAGTTAACTACTATGTCTGCTAGGCATTGGACTTTAACCATTAATTTGATTCAACGCATGTCTTTCAGATTTGATTTTAATTTGGAAAAACTATTGTAAACAAAATTTATTAAAATTCACAATATAGGTTTATTTGCACAATTTTTAGCCACATGTAAAGTCTCATTCTAGTTACTCTAATACTTACAAAATATAGTGTCAAAAATATCTTTGTATATTTAGCTGATTTGCGAACTCGTCCGCGGTCTTAACACAATGAAGATATGTGCCAAGTTTCACTCAAATCAGTTGAGTATATTTTGAGTCAACGCTCGGATGTATATATATATATATATATATATATATATATATATATATATATATATATATATATATATATATATATATATATATATATATATATATATATATATACATAAATAAATTCAAGCGGACATTGGACTTGCCATTTTTGATATGTGCCAAATGTGTCAAAAGTCGTATAACTGCTGAAAGAACTCTAAAATCGTGAACGATGTCAAACAATTTTTCCCTGCAAACACGAATTCGATTAAAAATGCAAAAATGCATGAAGATAAGGCACGTTTGCTTTTAAAACAGTTAAATATTTATGACCAACGACTCATGGGTCACCCTGTGATTGTCAGGTTAATTTTATAACATGAAGCTCAAGACGTTCTCTAATTAACGTATATAATATTATCTCGGATATTGTATAATAACGGAGATATGGGGCTTTACCGTAGAAATGGGCTGCCCTGTGAAAAAACTGAAACTGACGCTGGATCTGGGTTCTAGCGGCCTACTTCGCGCTCTTTTCAAAATATAAAAGTCGCAATCCTCTCAGTAGTGAACTTTCTTAACGAAAATTTGCACCACAAACTCTCTAACTAATTGTACTCTCAAAAAAGCATCTATTTGAAAATAAGGTAGATATTTTAGTAAAATGAAGGACAATAGCGGTTTGAAAGCCTCTATAAAACACACTTCTCACGACTTTTGTTCTACAAAATTCGCATTTGCTTTAACATCCTTATCTAAAATATGTCAAGTTTGATGTTTCAAATCGCAACATTGACTTTTACAAAGAAAGACTATAAAATTTCAAAGTATTTTTTCTAGTATTTCTCGACCTTTTTGTGATTAGAAGCCCTTGTGTAATACTCAGTAGTTTTTGTTAGTCTTACAAAATATTTTCGACTTCTGCTTTTCCCAGATAACCAGTGGCATCCAAATTATTTTTTAAAATGCTTATTACATTTTTTTTGTTTTATCTTGGAGATCGCCATTTTGCTACACAAAATACGTCTTGTGTCGAAAGCTTGCCACCAAATTTGATGACCATAGCTTTGCTATCTTGGGAGATAAAAAAATCCAAAAGAAGATAACATTTTCCTGAAAAAACGTGTCAATTATTCCTGGATAACAAACCTGTCTAAGCTACTTGCAAAACGACGGTACCTGTCACATTTGATTTAAGTCGATCAACTATTTTTTAAGTTGTTGGTGTGGTACATACAAATAAACACACACACAAATATATATATATATATATATATATATATATATATATATATATATATATATATATATATATATATATATATATAAACTTACAGCCTATGGCCTACCACTAAAACTCTGTCTGTACCTGGACAGCAAATTTCCTCTCCAACCGGAGCATTTCTGTTGTCGTGGACGGCCATTCCTCTCAACTGTATACAATTAATGCAGGAGTCCCTCAAGGTTCAGCTTTAGCCCCTACTTTGTTTCTTCTCCACATCAATGGCCTGCTCTCTAGCACATCCAACCTAGTTCACAGCTACGCGGACCAGAGCACCATCCTCTCAGATGTACAATATTCTAAGCCTGTCTCTTTAGTCCAGTTAGATGAAGATGTCAGACTCATGGAGGGTTCTGTCTTTGTGGATCTCCAAAAAATATGATACTGGGGAAGTCTACTAAGGAATCTTGTACAAGTCAACTCCACCAAATCTCAGTCTTGCTTTCTATCTCATAAGAGATACACTAGCCCTAGACCCATCACAATGAACAACCAGGTTATTCAAAGTAATGAGTCCTTTTCACTTGTTGGAATTTCTGTGGATCGAAATCTCAATTGGCACCAACATGTCACATCAATTGCAGAAGCGGATGCTAAGAAATTAGGTCTCCTCTTCCGGGCTCGCAAATACTTTTCCCCAGCTAATCTCTATACCTTATTCACTTCACAAATAAGGCCAAACCTCGAATACTGCTCCCACATCTGGGGTGCCGCTGCCTCCTCTACAGTCGCTATCCTGGACCCCATTGGTCTCATCGGTAACCCTACCCTCACCCAAAGGCTGCGATCCGTTGCCCACCGACGTGCTGTTGGTGACCTCTCTTTTTTATAGATATCTGCACGGGCACTGCTCCGAGGAGTTTTCTTACAAAGTTCGTCCAACTGCTGTCCCAACAGATCGACCAGGGGACCAGAGCGAATGCACTCTTTTACTGTCCAGGTCAGCAGACATAGAACATCGTGTTATGCCGGCTCTTTTGTCCCGAGGAAAACTAAGACTCAATCACTATCTTATTTTTATTCTTATTAGCATCCGGACCTGAGTAGGTCGGTAAACTGCATCCATACTATATTAGATGGTGCAATAATAGCCATCTAATTGGCATACCAATCTGCCATTCGACATCTGGTACGTCGCTAAACTGCATCCAAACGACATTAGATGTGCAATAACCCATAACATCTAATTTGGCATTACATCTTGTCTGGAAGGTCCATTCTTCAAATAGACCATCCATTTCACTTGACTTTTTATTTTTTTCCCTGTTGTTGCTGCGACATTCCGTCAGTCTCATTTTCACTGTGTTGAGGTACAAAATTGTACTGTTTAAATTTTCAGAAACTCACTTTGTTTCAGGTAAGGATATGTCGATTTTCGTTTCAGATCAGCCAGTTTCTTATTATTACTGTTATTATTGGCATTTATTTGATTTAGGTGAATTTATTTTTAAGTTAAAATAAATTGATTATCACTTCCATATTTATTATTAAGTTATTGATGCTGGAAACCTTTAGATGTTTTTTATCTTTTCGCATTGAGAACGCAATATTTAATTTAAAATTTAACTTTGTCTTGATATAAATTTACAGATTATAATTTATTTCGAAGGTAGCCTTTTGTAGACACCCACGGTATGATATAATATATATATATATATATATATATATATATATATATATATATATATATATATATATATATATATATATACAGGCTGTTTCAAAAAACATGCACCATCGCTCGTGGAGCAATTCCTTACAAAAAAATAAGAAAAAAAGTTCCTGTGCACATGGGCCCGGAAACGCATAGTTTCCAATATACAGGGAGTTGAATTTTATTTTTTTTAAATTTTTTATAAATAATTTCAAAACCACTGGATTGATTTTAATGAAACTTGGAACTTGAAAGTGTATTATGAAAGTGCATATTTTCAAGTGAAAATATGCTTACAACTGCGTCAGTGGCGTGCGTACGGGGTACCTGTAAAAATTCATTTGGGGAAAAAATATGTGCGCCACTGTCTTTTTCCAATTTTGATACATCAGTTATGAAGCTTATTGCATAATCCACAAAAGCTACCTCTTGGTATTTTTTCGTTCAGGGTATCCCTTAGGAGATATGATTAATTTTATAAAAAGGGGCAAAGTACCGATTCGTTGGAGTAATGAAAACAGTAATCGTAAAGTGCCATGAAACTATAATTTTTGACAGTTCTCTAAATTCTACAATTTTGAAGTGCTTTGTAGGCGTCAAAAGAGGTTTCGTGCTATTCTTTAAATTTTGATACGATGCAGTATTTTCGTTTTTAGTTATTTGTTGATACTGAGCTGCTCATTAATATTATTTCCTCCTCTCAAGATGGTTTTCATTAAGTACACTTCAGCGGATTTGACTGATATGTTGTTAATTTATGGACAAACAAATCAAAATGCTAGACAAGCTGTGCGAGTTTATCAGGAAACTTATCCGCAAAGAAGAATTCCTGACAAAAATATTTTCCCACGTATTGTATGACATTTGAGAGAAACTGGTTCTTTAAAACCTTTAAAAGCTGACTCTGGACGCAGAAGATACCGCCGAACTGTACGAGTTGAAGAGGCAGTATTAAATAGAGTTGAACGTGATCCTAGTACAAGTACGAGAATTATTGCCACCGAACTGGGTAATATTTCGGCATCATCAGTTCACAGAACTCTGAAGGATCAAAGTTTATATCCCTATCATTTTACACGTGTCCAGGAACTTCTACCTAGAGACTTTCAACCAAGGGTAATGTTTTGTCAGTGGTTCTTAAACAAACTTAGGCACGACCAACATTTTTCTAAACGTGTACTATTAACTGATGAGGCGTCATTAACGCGAACAGGTATCGTAAATTTTCACAATTTACATACATGGGCCGATGAAAACCCACACTCTCTAAGAGTTGCAAATTCGCAGTATCAATTTTCTATCAATATTTAGGCTGCTATTATTGAAAATCATATAATTGTTCCGGTTGTTCTACCGAATCGTCTTGACCATGAATCATATTTAAACTTTTTACAAAATGATTTGCCGTTGTTACTACCGCTTTTTATGAGAAATGGTACAATGTGGTTTCAGCATGATGGTGCGCCCGCACATTTTGCAGCAGTTGTAAGCACATATTTAGCCAACACATACGGTCACCGATGGATTGGTCGTGGAGATCCGGTGTCATGGCCACATCGATCTCCGGACCTGAATCCTCTCGATTTTTATTTGTGGGGTCATTTAAAAGAAATAGTGTATAAAACACCAGTAAATACACGAGAAGAATTGTTGGGAAAAATAGAATATGCATTTGACAGCATTAGAGAAGATCAAAATATTTGCAGAAGAGTAAGAAGATCTTTGCGCAGAAGGTTAAATAATTGTAACGACGCTAATGGTGGTCACTTTCAACATTTTCTTTAGCTTTGTTATTAAAGTCAATTGAGTAATGTACAAAAAACAAGAGTTTGGAAAAATCATGGTGTCTTTACGATTACACTTTTCATTTTTTATTTTTATTTTTTATTTATCATTTTTTATCAATGTTTGTAATATTCATTTCAATGTTTATCACCAATAAGTTTTACGTAGGTTAGTTATTTGCACGTTTATTGCTGTAATGTTTACTGTATGTTTTGTTTTTCATATTCTTATGGTTGCAATAAACATATATTATTATTATTATTACGCCGACTAATCGGTATTTTGCCCCTTTTTATAAAATTAATCATATCTCCTTCTCCTAGGGGATACCCTGAACGAAAAAATACCAAGAGTCAGCTTTTGTGGCTTATGTAATAAGCTTCATAACTGATGTATCAAAATTGGAAAAAGACAGTGGCGCACATATTTTTTCCCCAAATGAATTTTTACAGTTACCCCGTACGCACGCCACTGACGCAGTTGTAAGCAGATTTTTACTTGAAAATATGGACTTTCATAATACACTTTCAAGTTCCAAGTTTCATCAAAATCGATCCAGTGGTTTTGAAACAATTTATAAAAAATTAAAAAAAAATAATTAAAATTCAACTCTCTGTATATTAGCCCGTATATATATATATATATATATATATATATATATATATATATATATATATATATATATATATATATATATATATATATATATATAAATTAGGAGACTTGTGTCGCGCTTATTTGAAGAAATGTTTTCAAAAATGAAAAGTCGCGTTTTCCTCAATAGTCAATTTTTTCAAAGAAAATAAAAATAAAATACTTGACATTAATAACATTCTCCAGCGTAACGCACTTGCTGCGTCCAGACTTTTGAAAATCTATTGTAACCTAGCATCAAACCAGTTAAGTAAATAATTTAATATCATGAATCTTTCGGATAGAAATGGAGTATGTGTATAATGGGGTAGAAAATAAGTGGAGAACTAATTATCCCTTTATCTGGCAATCTCCAAAGATATCAAACTTCAAACAGCCTTCCTAATCACGGTTCGGAAATGGATGTTTTTCTGTGTACAACGGCTTGTAGGCGGACGCTTCTATGTAAACAATCCGCATATAAAATAGGGTTTCAATCTAGAATGATTAACGATAGGGTTGATTTATACGCTTCCCTATTGATTAATCACAGTTCCGTATGCTACAAGTCCACTTAAGTGGCTACTTGAGTGCATATAACTTTCTCTTCCGCTTGATTCAGGTCACAAAATAATTAATGAGTTTATGAAGTTCACTTAGGGGAGGTATTTGACACACGTAATCATCGCTTAATCAATTTATCTAGGGTTCGTTTGGGTGAGAAATTCATTTAGTTGATATATCGTAGCTAGCAACAAGTTAGATACGGTTCCAGTTTGAGTAATGTTTTATTTTAACTTTGTAAATTACGTTCTCCTGATTAAACATATACGTCGATGCTGGCCGCGCATCAAGATTGATTGTTTTAACATTGGAAAAATAAATTGTCCTTCCTTTTTGTTCTAAGACACTCGGTCTAATAAAATGTCTCTCAGAAGTTCGGTGTACTAACGTATATTTCGTAAGGTATCAAAGAATAAAGTACTAAAGCATTAGTGAATTTTCGTTAAGAAAATTCACTTATTGAGAGGAGACTTTCGACAAAAATTTTCAACTGAGCGCGAATTAGAGCCCCTAGAACCCACATCCAATGTCTGTTTGAATCTTATATATATATATATATATATATATATATATATATATATATATATATATATATATATGTATATATATATATATATATATATATGGCATTATTCGGAAGACACTCAATTCGAGGGCAACAACCAAAATCGTCACGGAGGCAAAGAAATCACCTGCGTGGGCATCCGGATGATGCTGCAAATGTGCACTGGTTGCCTGTTGTGACTCCGTGTATTTTTGCTTCTTCATCCAGAGTGTTCCCATCATCACCTGGCTATACCGTACTGATGATAGCTAATAAGCTTGAAACATGTGTATGCGGTTGTCTCCTTGCAGCCTTGCCCTTAGCCTTTCTCCGTGTATAGTAAACAGAAATGCCATGTTAAAAATCCAGTTATATATATATATATATATATATATATATATATATATATATATATATATATATATATATATATATATATATATATATATATATATATATATATATATATGTATCGCAGCGAAAACTCACAAAATACTCAACTGATTTCAACAACACTTGGAACATGTACTCATTTTGTTACAATCGTATATCAGCTACAACGGACATATTTGTGACCAAAAATATACGAAAATATTTTTAAATACGCTATATTTTTTTAAAGTATTAGAGTTACTGGAATGAGACGTTACATGTAGTAGTTACCTCTGTTGTGATTTTTAGGTAATTTGGTTCATAAAATTTGGATTTTTTTCCAAATAAAATATAAAACCGGAAAGCCATGAATTGAAACAAGTTAAGTGGTTAAAGTACGACGCCTGACAAAGACAGGGAAGTTATCTGCCATGTCTAGATTGATACATAGCAGGTATACATTATAATACAACGATAGCCAAACAATACAAAAAACACGCGTAAGACAGGATTGCCACAACAATAATAATATTCAACGTACACACCCCAACGTCCGCCTTCGGGTATATTCGGAGTCTCCGATTTGTAGAATGTTCAAAGAATGGCCTAATTTGAAAGTGAGGGAGAAAATAGGAAACTTTTATATCAGCTGCTTGGAGTAAAAACCAGATGTGATACTGTGTTGTCTATTTATTGTGGTTTGACAGTTATCTTTTGAGTTTAGGTTAATGATTAAATATGGTTTTAGAATTGGGAACCAAAGAATATTAACCTTAATATTCGTTGAATAATTTTCAAGTAGGTAAATTATTTGAATAACGAAGACGTACCTACCTTCCTGACTTTTATGAATTCAGAAGTAGGTACATTTTGTTTGTTTTCATTTGTTGTGTTGAAAAGCTATTAGAATGGATCGCAGAAGAAGTTTGGGTTTGGTCCACCATAACGGATTCTTATACAAAATGAGGCACACAGAAACTTACACAAGGTAGGTTAAGTAAATATTTCAACAGACATTTTTTAAATGTTGATATTAATGAATTTTCACCAAGAAAATTTGTGTATTTTTACTAAAAAAATTTACCAATAGAGAACTTGTTTTTTAAAAACAATTTTTTTGTTGAAACAACCGGTTGCATTATGTTGATCTTAAACGAAATCGTCCAGGCGATTAACAAAGAAAAATAAGTGCCACGTATTTGGCAAATACATTCCTTTTCTAAATATGAATTTACTTTTCTTCTGGAAAGCTTTATAACTTAAAGGAAATTTTTAATACAAGTCTCTTATATAAAGACTTGCAGTATCTAGATATACCAAATTTTAATTTTCTATCTTTATAGAAAATTGAAATTCGGGCGTTTAATTTTTTTTTCGAAAGGAGAGATAGGGAGATATCGATGGTAACAGAAACAATTTTTCAGATGAGCGCGTACTAGGATCTTTAAAATCTTCAATGCCTGTCTAAATCAAAAGTATTAATTTTGGTAATATTATGCCGTACTAATATAATAATGTACAATTATTATGAAAATTCACTACCATAACGTACTTGCTGCGTCCCGATTTTTTTGGGTGTATCAGAACATTTTTTGTAGGCAAATTATATAATAAAATAATAACTACTCTCTGTTTGTTAAAGCATTGGCTAAATCAGAATCAAACTAGTTTGAAGTTTTAACTCTTTCTAAAATTATTGAACGTTTACGTAGTATACAGCATGAATAAGACACGAGAAAAAAAGTCTGGACGTAGCACGTGCGTTATGGTAGCGAATTTCTATGTTTCTAAGGGTACATATGTTGTTATGTTTTTTATTTAGTGTTTCTGTAGAAACCATTTTTGTAAGATTTTTGTGATATGTTGGTAACTAGTAATAAATGTTTAATAAGTTAATTAAAAAAAATGTTAAATTTGTTTGAAAAATAAAATTTTGTGTAACATTACCGAAGGCAATTTCTGTAAAAAGCAAATGGTGAATTGTTGTAAACGAAATTTTTGCAGATTTTTATAATTTTTTTTGTACTATAGCTGTTTGTGAACAATTATATCTTGGCAGGTGCGTAAATAGATTGAACGGGCTGGTTGGCCAGGAAAATCGGACCAGTTTTTTTCTTAACTTTTCAAGTTTATTTTCGGAAAATATTTGTACTTTTTGAAACAACAAAGCTATTTTAATAAAACATGGTACATTGTTACTACTCTATAGGTTACGCTGCCAACCAAACGTCCGTCTTTTAAAAACAAGACATATTTGCCATTATAAACATTTTCCCTAAAATTCGCCATTATAAACATTTTTCCTAAAATTCGCTCCCATCACGCAGTTTCTGCGTCCATACTTTTTAAAACTGATCCCTACATGAATCATAATATCATGAGATCATAAATGTTAAAATTTAGAAGACTAGAGTCTGTTGGTGTAGAAAATCTTGTACAAAAGTTGAAGCTGAGGTTATGCCCTTCACTTCTAAAATGCAAAACACAAATGCAGGCTGTTACATTTTAAATCAATGAATTACGCAGCTTGAATTACTTAAAATTCAGATATTGTTTGAGAGCGCTCTGTATATGCCATTTCAATTTTTTTAAGGAATAATATAAAACAAACCTCTCTGAAAAATATACAGCACGAAATCGTCCATCGAGAAGAAGTTTTGAATAATTGATAGGAGTTTTTCGAAGAACTGGAAGCGTATCATATGAAAAGACCAATCAACAAAGTCCAATTACCAGCAATGAAGAAAATGTGTTTGCGGTCGTTGGATCCCTTATAGAAAATCAACATTTAATCCAGCGCAAAGTCAGTCAGGAAACGGCGTTGAGCAGGCAGAGCATTGGCAGAATAATTAGAAAACACAAATTTCATCCCTACCATATCCAATTAAATCAAGAACTTTCAGATGCTGACTTCAATCGACGACTTGATTTATGTATATCGGCATTAGCGGTGTTGGGTGAGAATGAACACTCTTTAGATTATATACTGTTTACAGACAAATCTACTTTCCATAGTAATGGCTTGGTAAACAGACATAATTTTCATTACTGCGCTGACGAAAATCCACATTTTTGTCGCTATTAACCATCAGAATCGTTGGTCTATTAATGTGTGGGGTGGAATATTAGGGACAAGAGTAATGGGTGCTTACTTTTTCAATGGACACCTAAACGGAGATATGTTTCATAGGTTTCTTCTTCAAAGTTTGCCTCAACTTTTGGAAGACGTCCCACTATCTCTTATAAGGCGGATCTGGCTACAACTGGATGGTGCTTCGGCACATTTTCAAGAACTTAGAAGACATTTTCCCAATAAATGGTTAAAACGAGGAGGTCCACAAAACTCGGCAGCCAGATCGCCAGACCTAATATATGTTGATTTTTTATTGTGGCGACATGTCAAGAATATGATATATGAAATGCCTGCGACCACACAAGATGACATGAAACAACGCAAACGGAATGCTTTCAGTACAATATCGCCGCAAATGTTGCTCAATGTCAAACGTCTAACTTTAGACAAATTTCTTAAGAGACAACAATTTTAGATAACAAATGCAGATTCAAATGAAGTAAGTTGGATTAGAAAAAAATTTTATCCGTAAAAGTTATGGCCATTACAAGTATACCCGGAAGCAAAAAACATACTTCCGGTTTGGAAAATTGGTTAGATTTTTCACGAATGATGTGTCTAAATGAGCTAAAATCAGCTGCCAAAATTCGTTGACATGGCTCAATTCTTTACCCAGTTATACACAAAAAAACTGTTCTATTTTCAACTTTGGAGGGCTATAACTTAAAAACTAAGAGAATTTAACTAACTTTTTTTCGATAAATCTTCATCACACGTATCTACTGTTAAGAGTTGTCAATGTATTTACACCGATAACTTAAAAAACAATGGACCGATTTTGATGAAATTTGGTAGGTGCCTTCCTTTTGTAAGTGGCTTAGATTCGTTAGCCAAGAAAATCGGACCAGTTTTTCTTGGATGATTTTGGCTTTTCTTTTAGGAAAAAAATTATCTCTGAAAATAAAGCTGTGGCAACCTAATTTGGTACTTAGATTTACACTATTAAACCTACCCTACATGTCAAAGTTAGGATCTCCAAGTTGAAAGAAAACAAATTAAGTCATTTAAGAAAAATTTTGGGTGCCACTGATGACCAGATAAATGCACAAAACCAAAATATTTTCTGTGGATAACAAGATTAAATTACAGACAATGATAAGGTTTTCTTGACGAAAACGGTCAAGAAATAACAGAAAAATTACTTTGAAAATTTTATAGTTTTTGTTCCTAAAATTCCAAAGTCGCGATTTGAAACGTCAAAATTGGCAATTTTTAGACGTAGAACCTGAAACAAGTACGAGCTATGTAAAGTAAATGTTGCAATAAATGTATTTCACAGCCTTAAGTTATAGCTTCAACCATCATTCTCCTTCATTTTACTAAAATATTTCCAGAAAATTCATTTTAAATAGACCCCTTCTCTGACAATTTGGCAGTGGTTTCAGGTATAGAGTTTGTGGTTTAATAGTCTATACCTTTTCGCGAATTTTCGTAGAAAAAATTCTTTATTGAGAAGACCTCGACTTTAAAAATTTTAAAATATATCTTCAAATGAGTGCGAGTTAGGCGTCTCCGAGGTCAATTTCAGTTTCTACATGTTTAGATATCTACAGAGTGGTGCATTTTTACTTTAAAGCTCAATACATTGGTTATTATACAAGATATAGGAAAATATTATAAAAGTTGTTTATAGGGTGTTTTGAGCTGCATCTTATAAAATTATGTTGACAATCGCAGGTTGGCCCATAAGTCGTTGGTGATACAAGTTTTCTTTTTGTTTTATGGAACAGCCCATTTGTTGTAGCATTATTGCATTTTCAATTCAATTTTAATGCATGCTTGGAAGAAGAAAAAATCTACATCGCCCACCGTTTTCGAGTTATTTCGATTATTTTTCAACTTTTTACATTTTGGAACATATCAAAAATTGTGATACGGCGTTTATACCAATGCAAATCGAAGTCGCATGAAAACGACGCATTTAGAAAGGTTTTCACTTACGTATACCAATAGAGAGGAGAGTCTTATGAAAGTGACTCATTCAGAGAGGTTTTCGTTTAATATTATTTGTCGAAAAAATCGAGATGCCGTTTACAGAGCGCTCTCAAATAGTGACTGAATATAGAAACATTTGAACTGTCGTAATTCATTTTTTTCAAACTGAGCAACTCCCTATACCTACAGTTTTGGAAATGTTTTTGCATTTTCCTATTTTTTAAACTTAGTTGCATATTAGGTATATAATTTGGATTTTATGTATCCTTTAGGCAAATTTTTTGTAAAAAAGTAATCAATTTTCCCGAAAAATTTTTCGTTGTTCAGTAGAAATCATTGTTTGTAAGATTTTTGTGACATTTTGGTTATAAATGTTTAAGTTATTGTAAAAAAATATTTCGCATTTGCGTGAAAAAATTGTTTGCAAATTTTCAAGTACATTTTATTTGGGTGTTCCGTCGGAAAGCTTTTTGTGAATAATTTTATTCAGCTAGGTGGGTAAATAGCTTGAACAGGTTCTTTGGCCAGAACAATCGGACCAGTTTTTTGGGGAACATCTTAAGTTTATTTTAGGAAATCTTTTGTACTTTTTCAAACAATAAAAATATTGTGATGAAATTGCGTACATTGTTTTTACTCTATCCGTACCAGTAACCAAATTTGATGCCTGTCTTCATAAAAAAAACATATTTGCTGTTAAAAACATTTTTATGAAGATTCACTACTATAACCCACTTGCTGCGTGCAGACTTTTTACCACGATGGTGCACCAGCAGATTCATCCAGAATTATACCAACCGAATTGCATGAATGGCCCTATAAATTGCTGCCGTACCCACCGTGCTGACTTGACCTAGGTTTCTGCGACTCATTTCTGTTCCCCAACAAGCAAACCTGGTTCCGGGGAAAAATTTCAGCTGCAACCAGGAAGTTATTGCGGAGACAGAAGAGTACTTGGAAGAGATCAACAAATCCTAATTTTTTGAGGGGTTAAAGAAACATTGGAAAAAGTGTGTCGACTTAAAATGGCATTACGTTAAAAGAAAAAAAAATCGTGGAAAACTTGCGCCCTCATTCCTAACATGTATTTAGTGACCGACCCTCGTATATACCAAGCAAATATTTTAACGAATTATTTCTTTACAGGGAATCATGCAATGATCAAATCAGAATGACTAAGTAGGTACTTTTGATTAAAATTCTTACTTACATAGTCGATTTAGACCACATAATCCTTAAATTGGCAACTGTAAGAGTCTCTTCTGCGTTTGTTGCAGATACTTTAAACGTACTAATCTCAGCTTACAGGAAATCTCCTGCTTTGCTCTTAAATATTTGATGCATGTTTCTGTCCCTTTGTTGTGATACAATAAAGCTATTACATGCTAGGGTCTCCTACAGGAAATACTAGAAGAGGACCAGGGTTATTGCTGGATCGAGCATTTTACAGTTCCCATCATGGACTAGTATACATTCCTGGAATTTTATCATCGAGTGCATCATGTCCTTTGAACGTGATACTTTGTTTCTTGTAAAATTAGGAAAATAAACAGGATCAGGTTGAACCAGCTTGAGAATATTGTACAACTATTTGAAGCTGATGGCTTTAAAGTATGGCTAATATCATAAAATAAAAGATTGAACTCAGCAAGTGCGTTATAGTAGCGAATTTTCTTAAACATATTTTAAACAACGGAAATTTAATCTGATGACTTTGTTATTTTTGGAAATACAATAATTTTCCTCAAGAAAACAAAATTTTCCCGAAAATAAAACTGGTCTAATTCTTCCGGCTAACGAAGTTGGCGTTAGGTGTATGTGTCGGATTTTGGTGGCCAGTGTCTGGTATTCATAACTGTGATAATTAAAAAAATATGTCTGGTTATAAACAAAGTTAGATAGCATTTTGTCACAATTGTAAGTATAATTGTAATTTTACAATAATAGAGCATAGTAGAACACATATATTAATAAATAAAGATTTTTGATTAACAGGTATTGTGTTGAATGGCTTAGGGCCGTCCTAGAACATCGAGACAGGCGACAGTGAAGGAAACTTTGATAAGGTGAGTGATATGTATATATAAGAAATTAATATTTTCATTTACAAGATAAATAAAACGCTAAAAATGCAGTTCCTTGTAATGTGTTTGTAGAGCATAAGGATAAAAATATTAGACGTCTATTACCAATTCGAGTTGGGCACTATTTTTGTTCTAATTTACAGTTATGAGAAGGTATAATAGATGTTAAGCCAGTCGGCTTAAAACGAGTTGAACAGTCCGTAGTATCTCTGAAATAACATAATACATAAAACTTGAAAATGACACTGATTATTTGCATACATACCTATGTTTTAGTAAATTTTTGTAGAAAAAAATCGCTAAGTAATCAGGAAATCGCATTTTTTGTATGTTGAAAAAAATTATTCAAATGAGCGTGAACTAGGCCCAACACGTATTTGTGGTCTGTTTCAATTTTTATATGTTGATATACCTATATATATATATATATATATATATATATATATATATATATATATATATATATATATATATATATATATATATCTGTGTGTGTGTAGGTAAATGAAGCTGATTTTCAAGAATTTTGTTGCCTATTTATTAGAAACAATGTACCACATTTTACCTAAATAACTTATTGTGTGAAACTGTACAAAAATTTCCCAAAAACCAACTTAAAATAATTCCGAGAAAACTGTTTTTTCCAAGCCAACAAATCTTAGTTTAATATAGATCACATATTATTGTTTTCATGCAGGAACTATGAGAGACAAAGATTGCAGTTGTTATCGGGAATAAAACAAGTAACAGAGATCCAGCTTCCTTTAAACACAAACTATTTTCTTAGCTTAAATAACATAGATGTATATAAATTAATAGATAAATTTTTCATGAACATAGATGTAGGTTTATAAGAATATGTGTATATACACACATATGTGTGTGTATATATGTATATATATATATATATATATATATATATATATATATATATATATATATATATATATATATATATATATATATATATGTAAGTATGTGTATATGTGTATATATTAATTAAATAAAATAAAATTTGTATCAATGTACTGAACATAAATCCTAATGTATGTCCTTTTGTATACCCAGCCTTTCCGTGGCCCAATTCAGTATGTCTATGAGCCTTGGCGGGTCCCTAGGCGACAATGTGTCCCAGTCATTCCTTAAATTTTAAGACCTTAAAAAATGGCAAAAAAAGAAAAAAAAACAACTAAAAAACAACAAAAAAAACAAAAAGAAACAAAAAAACAAAATGAAAAAGGTGATTAATTCAAAAAAAAAAACAGATTGTGCACATAATAAAAAAAGGAAAAAACAACTAAAAACCAACAAAAAAAATCATAAAAAAGGTGAATAATTTAAAAAAACAGATTATGTGCATATATAGAAATTCAAAATCAGTTTAAAAAAAAGTATAGTAATTAGAATTATATTGTAATATTTATATTAATGTATAGATTATGTGGGTATGTTTGGATTGTATGTGTGAAGCAGTGGGTGAAAGCAGGTATGTATGTATTTAAGATATCATGTAGCTGTATATTGGTAACACTAATGTGATGATTGTGTTTACGTGAGATTGTGGATATATGTATCCATTTGGTTCTCATTTATAATTCAAAGAATTTGCGAATATAGTTAATACCTGTTCACATGAGAAAATCTAGTTATAGGTGCCGCACTGGGTGTGGTTATGATTCGAAACGAAATTTTAGGATAAAAGTCTGTGTTTGATGAATGAAACGTTCAAAACCATCCCATGATGCAACACACACACACACTTAGTTTAATAGCAAATTGAGTTACTGAAATTTGAAGCATTTAATGAAAATTCGCGACCAAAACGGACTGCGTCTCGATTTTTTTCTTACGAACATGCACTATATTTTGATTAAAAATACAAAAAATGCAATAATATAAGGGGGTTCAAAAAATATATTTATCACCACTGACTTATGGGCCATCCTGTGATTGTCAGAATAGGATGCAGCTAAAGATACTCTATAATTAACGTATGCAATTTTTCTCGTATCCTGTATAATAACATTTCTATTGAGCTTTTCGCCACGCTGGATATATGTAAACAGATAAAAATTGAATGGAACCCCGGGTATGCATTCTAGGGGGCCTAGTTTCCGCTCGTTTAAAGAAATCTTTTTAAAATTCAGAAGTGGCGGTATCCTCATTAAAGATTTTTTTCTACGAAAATTAGCTAAAAATTATAGACTGTTAAACCATAAACTTAACCAAAACTACTGCCAAAGCGTCAAAAAAAAAATGGTCTATTTGAAATTAGTTTGCTGGAGATACTTTAGTAAGATGAAGGACAATTACGGTTGAAGCTGAAACTTAAGAGTTTTCAGAACACTCTTCTTGCGACATTTTCTTTACATAATTCGTATTTGCTTCAGGTTCTTTGCCTAAATGTTGCCAATGTTGATGTTTCAAAGGCGACTTTTTACGTTCTTGTGACACAGCATTTTTACCAGTAGATAGGTGTGTTCCATGAAAACGACGCGTTTAGGCAGGTTCTCGTTTATATTACTCATCTAAAAAAATCAAGATCTAAAATAGTGGTTGAATTTGAAGAAAGTGCAAACTGCTGTAACCCAAATTTTCAAAATAGAACAACCTGTATTTTGCGTTTCAGAAGTGAAGGGAACGCCCTCGGTTTCTACTTTCTTATAACACTCTCTATACATTAAGACTGTAGCATTGTAAATGTTTACATGTATAGTCGCATACCATGATATACGTAGGGATTAGTTTTGAAACTGTTTTCCGGTTATTTATTCAACTCTAATAACCCATCTTATGGTGTAATTATTTAGAGATTTTTTTATGAAAAAGATTAAAATATTAGGAGCCTCGGTGGTCCAGGGTTCCCCTTTTACTTTTTCGCTACATACTGTAAAAGCAAAATCAACCGAGGTCGTGGCATTGTATTTAAGCAAGTTAAATGTCTGCACGTTTCGCACTTAGGAGGGGACGTAAAACCGCCGGTGCCGTGTCCATGCGATGTAGAGCATGTTAACGATCCCGAGCGGTTCGACAAAATTTCATAAAGGAGAGGTGAGACGGCTCCCTGCAGTCGGTGATTGGTCATAGTCGCGGAAATAGACCGACATTAACGTAAAAATAAAATATTGCAATTATAATCAACTTTCGTACAAAATAAGGTAATAAATGATTAATCTGAGGATGTTACATTTTTTACTGGTTGACAAATTATTTTCACAAGTTTCTAATGAAGTTTCAAAGTGACAGACTTAACCCTCCGGCGGGCGCGCTAGCGGCAAACAGCCGCAAATCTGAATTTTACTGTTATAACTTAAATATGGTTATCCTTGTTATATTGTGCGTTCAAGTATTCATTGTTTATGGTGTTAGCGTGGCCTACCGACAGATTTCGTGCCACTAGTTACTTTCCTTCAATTGTTACAGAGGCATGGTTCGAAGCAGGTAAAATTTGCGGTGTGTTTGCCGCAGCGCGCCCAGTGATGTAAGTCTTCATCGCAAAGTTTTTGAAACAATTGTGCAGTGTCTTGGTTAGCCTTTACTATAATGTCCCTATTAGCACGAATACTTCAAATTTGTAAAATACATAACAAGTTTGTAGTAAATTTTAGGTCACGTAAATTAACACCCTATGAGTTAGAAAAAGCTTTAGAAGACGCGGTTAGTGAATTAGCCGAAGAAAGATTAGTCGAAGAAAGATTAACCGAAGAAAAAAATAGTGAACAAAGGCAGGAACCTAATTATGCGTTTAATAGTGATGGTGAGAGTGGAACAGACAAAGAAGAAACGAAAGCACAAAATTTGTACATCAGCGATTCTGAATAGTCAGCAGAAGAAATCGATGAGGTCTCAGGCGATGTCGAACAAAGTCAACTTGAAGATAATTACCGTGTTTTCATAGAACGCGATAATGAAACACTTTGGATTAACAAACCTGTTTCAGTTGGAAAAACCAAAGCAAAGAATTATATAAAAATATTACCTACGCCAAGACCTTCTACACTTTCCATTTTGAAAGTGTAGTTTATTGTGGGAAACAAGTACATGGACCGTATCTGATATCAAACAAAGCCGAAGATATTGTGAAGAGACTAGCGATACCAATAGAAAAATCGAAAAGAAATGTTACTACAGATAACTATTACACAAGTTATCCTATTGCACAATATTTGTTAACAAAAGGACTTACATTGCTTGGAACAGTGAAAAAAAAAACAAGAAAGAAATACCTTCAAAATTCCAGCCAAACAAAAATAGGGATTTACAATCAATACTGTTGATTTCCAAGATGATGCTTGTCTAGTTTCAACTGTTCCAAAAAAATAATAAAGCAGTAATTTTTCTTTCAACCATGCACAGCTCCTCTGATATAGATCAAGAAACCAAACAGCCACTTTTAAATTTAGATTACGATGCTCCAAAAGGAGGTGCCGGCACAGTGGATCAAGTGTGCTCTTCCTATGGTACGTCAAATTTTTGTTTTAAATCACTTATATTTTTTCTTTAATAAAATGAATAAGCGTCTTTTATGAATCTTATTTATCTCTATAAAATATTTTTTTCATTATTAATTAAAATAATAACAATAATTAAGACAATTTTTGTTGAGTGGTAATAATTGTTGTAATAACAATTCTTGCATGTTTTGTGTGCTTAATAAGACACTTATGCAATAAATAACAATTTTTATTAGTAATACTAACTAGAAATGTTGAAAAACTAAATGCGGTGTAAATACCGCAGCGCGCCCGCTCATTAGATTCCATATAGCGCGCCCGCCGGAGGGTTAAATAACGTTGTTATTCCTGACAATCTGTGACATAATAGTTATTTATGTACCAAGGATATAAATAGAGGTTTATGTCCGAGTACGACGATTTAACAAATCCGATGGCCTCAGCTATCAAACGTGTCGTTTGGGTGCCAATCTGAGGGTAATCTGTACAAAAACTGAGTCTTCTCAGTTGTATTTCCACAGAGAGAGCGTGCAACGTTCACCTTGGTTTTCGCGAGAATTTAAAAAAAAATCGAAAAATTTCGAAAACGGTTGATTGTTGATATATGGTGTATTAGTAATAATTTGTCTCAAATTCAATGTAGAATTCTAAAATATAATGAAAATTACCATGTTCTTTTTAAAATAAGCAAATTGATGGTCACTTCCGGTTAAACCGGAAGTTTGACATAAAGTAAACTATTTTCACTGAACTGGAATTGGTCTTGATCGTATGTGTGTAAATTTTAAAATTTCAAATCAGAGTAGTTATTGAGAAAGGGCTAACTAAATGTCTTGGTGCCACACCCTGTACACAAAAATTTACGGAATAGCTTTTGAGTTTAGATATACGATTTCTTTCGTTCATAACTTTCAAGAAAAATCAACAAGTTTTATGAGAATTTGTAAATATTTTAAAGTCCAAAGATATGCTTTCTAAATAGCTGCAATATTGTGTGAAAATATATGTTAATTTGCTTTGTACTTTAGCCGTTTTAAACAAAAATCCCAATCCAACACTCAATGAATTTAAACAGCCCCCGTTTGCAGGGCTGCTTTGACTATAAATGGTGTACACAGGTACATCAAAACTACAAAGGGACGGGTACATACAAGCCTGCATCAAATATTTAGAAGCTGCTGGCAAGTTGGAGCTCTCTAAACAGGGTTTACTAGCCTTTACGGTAAATGCAAAAGGCTCATTAACAGATCTCTATAATGAGCTGCAGTTGCATTACGCTCGGATAGTCTGGATATTGGACTGCATTTCAATAGCCGTGGAATAGCTGGATCAAGGATACTGCAATTGAGATGTTGCAGGTTTAGAAAAAATGTTTTGCTTCAAATCTGGATGTAATAGCCGTAAATTATTTTTATACGAGCATTTACCAGTCTTCAAAAACATGTAAAGTTTAATTATGCTGCAATATATTATTTAAAACAGACGTTGGAACAGGAATTGCAGTACATATTTTTATAATCCAACTCATCATTTATTAGAGCCAGCTTCATAGAAGAAAAAATAAGGTACGGGTTACATTCGACGTTGCCGCGTAGCGACGTGTCTGGTTAAACAGTGTTACTAGAACCAACTCGAGTTGTATTTGAGAAGTTTTTATTGGGGGAATGAGTGCTAGTAACACCTATTAGTTGCCATTTGCCTTAACTGGCTGTCCAACTGGAAGGGAACCACAATAAAAATTCTCCCAAATAAAGATGCAACAGTACAGGCCTAGGATTGCATGGGTAGTTGGTAGCTTAGCCGCTATTGTGCAAACTCTGGAGCACCTGCCACATTCCGGCATTCTATTGCCTTTCTGTGTCATGCGGGGCTCAGATGCGGGCGCTATTTACATCCCCAGCTTCTCATTGAAGTCAATATATCAAGGCTGGTAAGCCCTTATCACCAGTATACATGGATACATAACGTAGGAAACGGAGAGCCTTACTGTAGCAGATAGCAGAGCAGGAGCAAACGAACACGTGCTGCTACAGTCAAGCAAAGACAAGCTTATCAAAGGCATAAATGCGCTTAACGCTAAAACACAAAGTCCTAGACTAAGCGGCGCAGCTAGAAATAGGTTCAAGTACTTTGTGACACACAAGATAAACCCGATTAAGGCCCGAAGAAAAGCCCTCGAACCCGTAAAGAAGAGAAGCAGAAATCCTGAGAAAGAAACCAAAAGAATCTGTTCAGAAAAAAGCCCTCCAGAAGCTCGAGTGACAAAAAAACAGAAGTGATAGAAACGGGGAGGCGCCTCCGCTTTCCAAGGCCCCTAAATCCACATTAAGCGGAATGATCAAGGTTAAAATATTACCCTCACAATATCCAGAGAAACTCCTAAAAGTGGAAGAAATGAGAGCCACAAAGAAGTGCAGTATGGAGGAAAAAGTGGACGAAACTGCATCGGATAGCAGTATCAAGCCGAAATTGGAAATCCCCACAAGAGAGCTGACTGGCTAGCCCTAGTCTGCGAAGATAGCATGGGAAGGAGCGAAGCGTTAGATCGCAGTGGAACGGGAAAGTCCTTATCCAAATATCTTGCTTGCTTATTTCCCAGGCAATAAAGTCTACTCTACCGCAAAGGGGCTTAAATTAACCAAAGGTAAGAACGTAGCGCTAAATGCTACTAGCTGAAGGGTAATGCTTCAAGAAGACGACGGACGCCTATTGGTATTAACCCCCTCTGTAGATAAGATGTCTACAGCTACACAAAAAAATTTAATCAATTTCTAATTTGGCCAAACAACACTGAGGTCAAAACACAACAGAGAACCTCCAGCAAGGATGACCAGAACCAACCGGGTATATATGAAACCCCAAGGCATTAACAAATCTCACGGGAGAGAAGTGTTCAACTCCAGGACACCCTGACGTAAGTAGACCGCATAAGACCTGTACAGAGGGGAGTGAAAACACTTTTAGAACAAAGAATAAAGTTAAGGAGCCTAATCGGGGAAAACCCAAGCCAAAGAGCAGTACATTCCCAGGAACTGGGGAGAAGCTCAAAAAATCCAACCACGACGCCTTCGACTACAAAGTCGGCATAAAGGCCCATAAACAACAGGGCACGAATGGTAACCAGTGAAAGAAATATCCGTAACCTTTGCAAAGTGCATCCAAATAAACCTTCAACGTTCGAAAACCGCGACAAGTGTCCTTAGAAGATCGTTTATTGGACAAAACCTTACAAGAGCCCTGAGTTTATAGAGGGCAAATTGAAGGCCTCAATATAAAAACATATTTACTGCAGCACACATGATTAAACACTATACATTTTTATTTCAGAGTTTATCACTGCATAGGTAGAAGTATCAAAGGGCGTATTAAAGTATTGCATAGCCTTAGCCAATCTATCCTACCTACTGGGAAATAATAACATCTAGCAGAGGTAGGACATATACTATTAGAAGAGGCGGGTACCTATTTAATTACACGAGATCAGAAAAGAGGTATTAGATGTAACCTTTTCTGACCCGTTTATGCCTCAATACTACTTTAAGCCGATAAATTCAAAACAGTAGACTTGGCTGGCCACTTGAAGATCCTGGAAATTATTCCATTTAAGTCCCTCGCCAAACCAACAGATCAAATGCCAGCTCAACTGGACTTGATTGTTCCATTTAACGTGGTCATAAGCGACCCACAAGTATAGCACAGAGACAGTGAAAGACTGACATTCAAATCATCTGTGTGGTATATACACGGGTCTAAACAAATAGAGGAGAGAGAGAGAGAGAGAGAGAGAGAGAGAGAGAGAGAGAGAGAGAGACAGAGCAGGACTGGAAATGAGACAATCTAACTTAGACTGGCTAGGTCCCTAGGAAAAACTGTCATCCTCTTCCAAGCAGAAACCGATAAGAAGACTCATAAATAGAGAGACCTACATACTCTCAGGCAGGCAGGTAGTACTAATAACTGTGAAATCTTTCAAAATCGAGTTTAAGCTGACCTGGGACTGCAAAGAGCCGATAGTATTGCAAAAAGAGAACCAACAGCAGAGCTGAGCTTTATTGTGGACTAATAAAAAGCAATATAAAAATGAACTTGATACTTGTAAGAGGAACCAAATGCTGTCATACGCCAGGCTTAAGGCAGGCAAAACGGTTTATCACGATATTAACAAAGAAGTCTGAACTGTTTCTTGAATTAAACAGGAATGACTTAAGAATAGTCACATGACTTTACACAAGGCACTCCCGGGTAAGTTATCACCTTATGAACATATGTAAAGTGGACAGAGAAAACCGCAGTTACTGAATTTAAGCAGCAGAAACAACGGAACATTTGATATTGGACTGCATGGTTCAGTTCTCGAAGAGACTCAAATCCCTTGGATTTTAACAACACAGAAAATCTGTAAAATAGCACCAAAAAGGTAGTTGACTATATATAAAATCTGCACATTTTGGACAACTGTTGGAAAAAAAAGTCATGTACAAAAGACCCATCGGGGTCGCAGAGATGAGAGGCTAAAAGCCTGTATAGTCGTATGACTGATTAAACAATCTAAAATCTACAACACCTACATTTTTTTTAAATGACTGCTCAAACATCTATATGGTTTTTGGATCTTAAGTGTACCACTTGGCGCTGAATAAACCAATTACAAAAATATATAGCTGGAGTCCCTTAACGCAATCATATCGCTTTATGCAGAAAGATGGGCATATATATATATATATATATATATATATATATATATATATATATATATATATATATATATATATATATATACCGTTTATTTGCAAAAAAACAATATCGTCAACCACTTACAAAAGCAAAATAAATTCACAAATAAATATGATAAACTCACAAAGGTATCCCACGATACTTGGATATGATTTAAAATAAAACTAAAAAAATACAAGAAAGTCTCGACACTAAAAGCGCCTTTGCGTGAACTTCCATAAATACGATCTACGTATTTTTTTACGAAAATTTAATATGCGCCAAGCAAAATTTAAATTTCCTATATTATTTTATAGATTTTGTTCACCACACAATATGCTGGTGTTTGGTGATTAATTATATATGCGCATGGTAGCAAGTAGTCTATTTGCTAGATCACCCTAAGAAGGGAGTTCTGGACATGCAAGCACATGTATTTGTCTTGCAGAATTGCTGTAACAACTTGTTTCAGGAGCCGCTAGCATTTGCTGTGTATCAGTGTTGTACATTATATATAGGTTTATAGGCTCTTAGTTTAATAGCTTTCCCCAGAAGGTGCTATCTTCTAATATATTTGTAAGTTTTATGTTATGTATGTTTATGTGCTCTTATTTGATGGTTTTAATAGTTTTCTTGAGTAGCTGTTACATTCGTTTATATGTGTACTATGATTGTACGTTCCTACTTATATCACTTAAGGGTAAGTTCATCCAGGGTTTACCTCGTCTATATAGGCTTGGTACTCGACTACACGTCTGTTTGTTATACTCACTCTTGTGGTTCCTTTTAGACCGACATCAGCCTTCGTGGCACCAGCCCTCGTGACATTACCTAGCCTACGTGGCATATCCTAACCGGATTCACATCGTCTTAGCTCCAATTAGCTTCACCCCCCTAAAACCGCCATATTCTCGGTGAATCCATAGCCTGTGTGGCAACCAATATTTGCTGGTTCAGCCAGTGTGGCAGTTAGGCACCAGTATTTTTAGCACCAGCCCTCGTTGCACCAGCCCGTGTAGCATTACCTAACCTGTGTGGAATGCTCCTACCCAAGTCACCTACTCTTAACTGCAAGTAGCTTTACACGTCTAAAACAGCTAGCCTCTTGGGGCATCCATAGCCTCTGTGGCGCACTCCGCACAATCATCCAACCCACCTTTGCTTGTCCAGTCTGTGTGGCACTAGCCTTTGTGGCACCAGCCTTTGTGGCACTAGCTCTCGTCGCACCAGCCTGTGTAATCTAAACTAGCCTGCGTGGCATGTTCCTGAGTAGGAACATGCCACTGAGGCTAGTTTAGGCCACACAGGCTGGTGCAGTTGCAGTTAAAAGGAGGTTACTTGAGTAAGTCACCTCCTCTTAACTGCAACTAGCTTTACTCCCCTAAACCACCCAGCTTTGTGGCGAATACATAGCCTGTGCCACCCACTTTAGACAGTCATTCAACCAACCTTTACTTGTCCAGACTGTATGGAACTCGCCTTTGTGGATCCAGCATCTGTGGCATTACCTAGCCTGTGTGGAATGTTCCTACCCAAGTCACCTCCTCTTAACTGTAACTAGCTTTACTTCTCTAAACCAGCCAGCATCGTGGCGAATCAATCGCCTGTGTGGCACATTCCAGACAGTCATCGAACTAACCTACAGGTCCAGCCTCTGTGCCACCAGCATCTGTCGAACTAGCACTCGCGGCATTAACTACCCTGTGTGGCGTGCCTCAACCCTTGCGTGTTACATCTTGTTGATCATAACCAACTAAAACCCTTCAAAGGTACCCAGCCTGTGTGGCGTACGTTACTGTAAGTTGGGATATCTTTAAACTGCCGTGAAACCCTCAGGTTTGTTTATGAGCCCTCGTGGCATATGACTCTGTGGCGTTCTCCCGCTTTGTGGACCAGTTCCTGCAGTTTATCCTTAGCTTGGGTGCCGTAAGTTAAATTGAGGGCTGACCCAGTTGGGTGGCCTATGTGGCAGTAAAGTGTGTGGCACTAAACAGCTTGTGCGATATACTCTAACTTGTGATATCCAGCCTGTGCGGGATAAGCTACTTTGTGAAACCCATCCTGTAGGGCCACCCTAACTTGTAATATCTTTCAATTGTCAAGTAATATAGACTCTGTATATTAGCTACAGTGCATTGAACTGCGAAGCGTTTCCTAGCTTTGTTGTATCAGCTTCGACAGTTATTTCATAGCCTGTATGGCCTTACTTCGATTAAGGACTAACCCAGCTTGAGTGAGTTACGTGTTAGTGCCCTTTGTGGCACTACCCGAGTCTTGCGGCGTGCACTGAAGCAGCCTAGTTCTGTCGAAGCTAGCCTTTGTGGTATCAGATTTGTTAGCGAGTCATTGCGACATAAACTTGCCTAGGTGCGCTTACTAATGCTTCCCATTAATCTTCCTTCCTATAACTGCATCTTGTAATGGGACGACGTGGCTAAGCTGAATGATGACGGATGCCCACGGCTGGAAAAGGTGAAGCGCTAACCCGACTATTAGCCGCTATGGCAAAGGTAGATGCAGCCGGGAACCAAAACCCGACTGGGCCTGAAAGGCCCCTGGTGAGTTGGCTGGTAAAGTGCGTTCAGAAACCATGAGTTGTAATCATCGTATCTCTCTACATGCCTAGGCTGTCGCTGATGTTCCATGCCAGTCCGGGGATACAAAGACTGAAACGCCAACTCTGTTTAGGTGGTGATTACTAATTTAAAAAAAAACTATTAAAATTGCCTCCTACAATATTAAAACTTATGTTTTTTTTTTAAACAATAAAGTTATTTTGATAAAATATGGTACGTGGTTTCTACTATAAATGTTATACTGTCTATCAAATGTGATGTCTTTCATTAACCAAAGACAAATTTGGAACAAAAACATTTTTATAAAAATTTATTAACGTTGGTGTTTTAGTTTAGGCAAATAGTTCATTTTATAATAAGACAATAAAACTTTTAAGAATTTTATTACAAAAGTTGTACGTTTATGCAGAGATAACAAAATCGAGGCAGTGTGTGTTATCGGGTTCATTGAGATGGTATATATAGACCGCATCAGTTAGGTCATTGCAGATGAACGATTCGACAGAGAGAGGGGGGAAGAAGCGCATTCATGTGATGAATACGTATCTCATCTAACATACGATCTCTAAGTATATAAAACGATGAGAAATCACACATGCGTAAGCCCTATTCGTAGCGCTCTCCAAGACGCTTCTTGAAAGATACATTCGAATTTTTCCTTAAACTTGCAAGGGTCCATTTGTACTACGTTTAAAAAGCATTACGAAAATGATGGGTTTGTTGCAAATAAACATGTGTAAATGTCACTGTAAAAATATTCACGAATATAATTTATTTCAGTCTCTTTAACTAACATATTTTCAGATTAGTGGCATTTCCGGTTTTACCAGAAGCTGGCATTAACTTTGTTACTTTAAATAGAACAGCCCGTATATTTCGCACTTTTCAATGGGAATTATAATTCTAACAGCTTTTAAACAATTACACGAGCCTTTAAAACACTTTACTAGTCAAGCATGTAAAGATGTTGGTTGTTTGTTGTTTTGTAGTCCTTTATTTTTGTGGTCGCCTAGATCTCCCATCCTAACTACTCTCGATTTTTATTTACAAAAAATATGGTAACTATTCAAGTTTCTTCAAAAAATTTGACAGATGTAGTTTTTTCAGGTACTGGTATTATTCGTACACCACATCCTCGAAACTTGCAATTAAGCGCAAGTAGCTGACAGGTGTTCGTCTATCCAGTGATGGTGTGACAAATCAAAATTTATATACAGGGTGGTTGCTAGAGAGGCGCCCATTTGCTGAAATTCCAATATAAGTAACTCGAAGATTTCAAATAGAACAGCCTGTATATGAGCACCTGAATCAATGCCAAAATTGATTGTGTTTCGGATGGATATGGATTTTTTACATATAGAGCTGATAATTTCCGAGTTATTCAAAAGTTATCAATTTGATTACAACTACATGATATAATGATCGGATTGTTTCCGTTTTGTCTAGTGTCCACTGGTCATGACAGAATTCTCCAAAATGTCATATTTGACAAGTATTTACAGCATTGTCTTTTCGCTGTTGTGTAATTGTGTAGTTGTTTTATAGTTAGTATAAATAATTAAAAAAAACTTCAATAACGAAGAATTGAGAGAGATGGTGTACATAATTGGTGAATGTTGTGGAAATTGTATTTTGGCTTCCAGTATTTATAAGCAGTGTTATCCTCTGCGTAGACAGCAGACAGATTTGTCAGTAAAAAGGCTTAAATATAGATTTGAGCATAATTCGTCTGTATTTTGCCGAACACCAAAAAAAAAACTTTGCCGTCAAAGAATATTTAGCATTTGGTGTTCTTGGGGAGCCAACAGGGAGTCAAAGAGATATTGCGAAAATATTAGATCTGGATCAGTCCTCAGTTCAGCGAGTTCTCAAGCTTCATAAGTACCATGCCTACCACTTCCGAGTAGCTCAAGCACTGGGAAATGAAATTTTTAAGCGCCGAATGAGGTACCGACAGTGGGCAGTGCATCAAGTTGAGCTGAACAGGAGTTTTTTCGCAAAGTGCTTTTTGTGGATGAATCCTCTTTCCATAATAACGGAGTCACAAATATGCACAATTTACATCATTATGCAGAAAACAACCCGCACGTAACAAGATTTGTTAATTTCCAGAATAGGTGGACGCTTGATGTTTGGGGTGGAATCATTGTCAACACCGTTCTTGGACCACATTTTTTGATGGGCCTCTAAATAATATAATGTACAACCCGTTCTTGTTTAATGATTTACCAGTCGTGACGGAACATGTACAGCTACAAGTTAGGCAAGCTTTGTGGATGCAGCACGCTGGTGCTCCACCGCATTATGCTGCCGTAGTTAGACAATATCTTGACCAAGAGTACGAAGGAAGGTGGATTGACAGGGATGGACCAGTAGCCTGGCCTCATAAGTTTTCCGACCTTACTTTCTGTGACTTCTCTTCATTAGAATTTGTAAAAATTATGTGTATCGCACTCCACCAACAACATAAGAAGATATGCGAGGGAGAGTACAAGATGCCTTTCGGCAAATTAGTTGTGCAATGCTTTCCAATGCTCAGCAATCATATGGAAGAAGGCTACAACTTTGTTTTGAACAAAATGGTCGTCGATTCAAGCACCTTTTATAGTCCATTCCAGAAATAGAAATTATTGGTCATTCGTTGATTATTCATTTATTTATTTATTCATTTATTTATGTTATTCATTAGATATTATCGGTTTATTATCTTTAATTTATTACTTGTTTACTCCATTGTTATTTCTCCTCTGATATCTATTAAACTAGTTCCAAAAAAATAATCTTCTGTCATTCGAATCTCTACCGGAGAACTTTAAGAAAATAGAGAATGTATTGCTTTTATCTTATGTAAAAGCAATACATTCTCTATTTTCTTAAAGTTCTCCGGTGTAGATTCCAATGACAGAAGATTATTTTGATAAAAATTTGAGAGTAAATTAATTTTTGCATTATTTCAGGTGCTTATATACAGGATGTTATATTCGAGAATATCTAGTAGTACTAGTTTAACCTCTACGAATGAACAAATCATGAATGTTAATGTTCTTTCTATACTAGAATTCTATCTGCTGACACCACTCAGATTAGTTTAAGTGGTTAGTTCGAAAATGTATTATTTAAGCATAGTTTGCATTTGTCAAGTTTATAGAAAGAAAAGACAATCAGGCAAAAGTGATGGATTTGTGACAAAACAATGTTAGCCTCTCAATCATTGATAAGAACATTTTCTTTGGCAGAAAAGTTTTTTTAACGACAAAATTGTCGGTTGTTTCCATGGAGAGAAACACTGTTCGTAAATGCTAGAAGCCCAGGAGCAAATGGCTATAATTCAATCATAAGATCATGTAGTTGCAATCAAATTGATAATTTTTGAATAATTCAGATATTATCAGCTCTACATTCTATATGTAAAAAAACCCATATCTATCCGAAAGAGAAACCATTTTTTCATTGATTCCGGTGCCCATATAAAGGATGTTCCATTTGAAATTTTCGAGTTATTTATATTGGAATTTCAGCAAATGGGCGCCACTCTAGCAACCACCCTGCATACAAATTATGATTTTTCACTCTATCACCAGATAGACGAACACCTGTTAGCTACTTGCACTGAAATGCAAGTTACGCGGATGTGGTGTACGAAGGATACCAGTACCTGAAAAAACTCTACATCTGTCAAATTTTTTGAAGCAACTTGAATAACTTGAAGAGCGTTGATTTTTATGACACAGTACTTACTATCAATTTTAACCAGAATTTCATTTAAAATCAAAAAATACAATAATATACAAGGTGTTTCATTAAAAAACCAAAGTTCCAGTGACATACGGACCACTCTGTATAGCTGAACATATTTATAGGTTATGGACCTTAACATCGTAAAACACTTTTGTCTGAAAGTTTTTTCCAAAAAGTGTAAATTAAAGAAGCTGTTGGATTTTTTTGGGGGAAATGACTCACATTCTATATATATATATATATATATATATATATATATATATATATATATATATATATATATATATATATATATATATAGGGTGGCGCATTGAAAACGAAACAGACCGATTTGCGTCCAGAGAATTTTTTTAAGAAACGCTGAAACACGTCAGTTTTAATATTAAGGGGAACATTTTTTGACATAAAACTCAACTTTGTCACATCAACCCCTTAAGGGTGGTGATATCAACCCTTATATTTTAAATAGGAAACATGGGTCTAGGGTTACATCATTTGAAAGCTCTTTCTTTTCTGAATTCAGCACTAATGTTTTTGGAAGTTTTATAAACTCGTTTAAAAATTATTCACAGTTGCAGTTGCAAGAACGTATTTCATTCATTTTGATAAGAAATGCACTATTTTGTCAATTTTTCGTTAAAAAAAACCTCAAAAACGAAGCCAAACGTTCAAAAATGTTTACTCAGTTAAGTAAGTGTTCAAATTTGTGACCACCAGCTTCCATACAAAACTACAAATTTTGTTCAAAACGAGCTCTGACATTCTGGGGCATTTGTGGAGTTATTAGACGGCATTCTTTAACAGCGCGTCGTCGTAATTCTTCCAGTGACTCCGGTTCTGTTGCGTAAACTCTACTCTTTAAATGGCCTCATAGAAAGGAGTCTAAAGGATTTAAATCGGGTGATCTAGGGGGGCACTCAATAGCACCTCTACGCCCAATCCATTGTCTTGAAAACCCTTTGTTCAAGAACTCCCTAACACGTTGTGAAAAATTCGGAGATGCTCCATCTTGTTGAAACACTATATGCTTTTTTGATGGCGATCATCATTTTTAACAATTTCTATTATTAGAGGGTAAACGATATCTTTGCCATCAAGAAAAATTGTTCCGATTAAATGGTCTCCCAAAATGCCAGTCCAGATAAATTTCTAACGACAATTATGACGATTGACTCTAGAGTTTAATAAAAAACATACACTGGTCTGAAAAACAGACATTGAACAGAAAGTTCCAGTTATCAGCTATTCGTGCAGTCATAACTTCACAAAACTCCAGCCGCCGATCAAAGGCATCTTCATTCAGTTGTTGTACAAGATGAATTTTATATGGGTGAAGTTTATTATGCTTCAATGTTCGCTGAATAGTTCTTCTTTTGGTGTTTGAAACAGTGGCCAATTTTCTTGCGCTTAAAATTGGGTCTGCAGCAATTTGTCCTAAAACTTCAATCTCAGTAGTCTCATTTCTAACCGGAAATTCACGTTCAGGATCCCGTTTTTTGTTGGCTACTGGACCATTTTGTCGAAACCTCGCAACTAACTCCAAGATGTATTTTCTGTTACCATGTCTGTTTAATACTATCAAGTATTAAACCGACCGATAAATTGAAATAATAAATAATAAACCGCATTTCTCTCATTCCGATAAGAAATGTTCTGATAGTCAATTTTTTGTTTAAAACCCAACAAAACATTGACTATCAGCACATTTCTTATCGGAATGAGAGAAATGCGTTTTTGCATCTTCAACTGTGAATAATTTTTAAACGAGTTAATAAAACTTCCAAATGAAGTGCTGAATTCAGGAAAAAAAGAGCTTTCAAATGATGTAACACTCGACCCATCTTACCTATTTAAAATATAAGAGTTGTTATCACAACCTTTAAGGGGTTGATGTGACAAAGTTGAATTTTACGTCAAAACATGTCCCCCTCAATATTAAAATTGACGTGTTTCAGCGTTTCTAAAAAAAAAATTCTCTTGACGCAAATCGGTCTGTTTCGTTTTCAATATATATGTGTATATATATATATATATATATATATATATATATATATATATATATATATATATATATATATATATATATATATATATACATATACATAATTACATATTTATATATGGTGGCGCATTGAAAACGAAACAGACCGACATATAAACTTGAAACTGGCCCTGGATATGTGTTCTAGAGGGCCTAATTAGCGCTCATTTGTAGAAATTTTTTCAAAATCCAAAAGTCGGGATATCCACATTAGCGAAATTTTTAAAAGAAAATTCACTAAAAGGAAAGATAATTTGGCACAATAACGCGCCTGCTGTATCATAATAATGTTATTCACTTTAACCACGATAAATAAATAAATAGTATATTTTCGCTTATGAAAAAAAATAAGTGACAGTTCAAACAGGTCGATGTAACAAGAACTACAATAATAACGATATAGTTATGGATAAATCTTTTGACAAATTCACTGAACTGTTCAACTACATGAAGCAATGTTATGCACAAAAGCTAAGTACGGTGTTCTGAATGCAGCCCCGTATGTTTCTACGCTAGCAGACAGATACTACTACCTGAGATAATCATGTCGCCTCGTTCCGTAGTCCAGTAGTTGATGGAGGTCGGGAAAGCCTCTGTGCGGCATTCCAGCGTGACATCTTGCCCTATGTATGCCCCTTCCAACTGGTTGGGGATCGATAGCATTGGAGGAACTGGAACATAACGTTATATTTCAGCATATTATGGTAAGAGATTATTAATAAAGCCGCAAGCCCGTGAGGACCTCAAAGTTGTATGTGTTAAGAGCTCTGTGTTTGTTCGTAGAGAATGGATGTGACTTTGTGATACAAAGGTACTACGAACTTTTTTTGGATAATTTAATGTAATTTTATATTTATCAAAAATAAGATATACACAAGTGAGGCAAGGAATATTTCCAAGATGCATGCAAACCCAGAGACTTTGTGGATTTATTTGCTTTTGCGGGGTATTTTGAATATGAAGTAGAGATGGTAGGTTGCGACTTTGACAATCCTATTCCATTTTTTTGTGTAAAACTAACGATTCTGAAATCAATACTAACATGGCACTCTTTGTTTTAAGTTACACAGTATGATGTAATTTTTTAAATTTTTAGACGCCCCCTGTATCCCCTTTATGTGATGGGATAATTAGAGTCTAGACGCGTTATGGAAGTGAATTTTCATAAAAATGTTTTTAATATCAAATATTTCTTTAATGCAAGCAGGCATCACATTGGTTACCGGTGTAACCTATATAGTAGAAAGAATGAACGATAGGTAATCAAAATAACTTATTGTTTGGACGTGTACAAAAATTTTACGAAAATAAACTTAAATGTTTCCGAGAAAACCGGTTCCCTAGTCAACGAACCTTACGTTGATAGCAAATTGAGTTAATGCAATTTAAAGTATTTAATAAAGATTCGTTACCAAAACGCACTTTCTGTGTCTCGATATTTTTTTTCTTACAAACATGCATCATATTTCGATGAAAAATTCAAAAATACAATAATATAAGGGGTACTTGAAAAAAAATATTTTGTATCACCAGAGGCTTATGGGCCACCCTGTGATCGTCAAAACAATGTTATAAGATGCAGCTCAAGACACCCTAAAGATAACTTAGACAATTGTTTCTCGTATCTTGTATAATAAAAATTATATTGAGGTTTACTGTAGAAATGCATCACCCCGTATCTATGTAAACAAATAAAAACTGAAACTAAACCCGGATATGGATTCTAGGGGGCCTGGTTTGCACTCATTTGAAGAAATCTTTTTAAAATTCAAAAGTCGCGGTCTCATCACTAACGAATTTTTTTTCACGAAAACCTTCTCGTCATGCCTTCTATCCATTTAAGATAGTTTTATTAAATTGTTTGTCTTCCATGCCACAATTTTATTAAGCGCTCGATCAGCCAACGTTTGGTGGTGATAATTTCGTTTGATATTAGCTAATTTAAAAAAAGATTTCCCTAATGAGGAGATCTGTATATATATATATATATATATATATATATATATATATATATATATATATATATATATATATATATATATATATATATATATATATATATATATATATATATATATCCGATCGTTAACTCAAAAAATAATGGACCAACCTTGATCTCAAATTTGGTGAGTACCTTCCTTTTGCAAGTGGCTTGGATCAGTTCGTTAGCCAGGAAAATCGGACCAGGTTTTTCCGGGAAATTTTGTGTTTCCTTAAAAAAAAAAATTCATATGTCCGGAAATAAAGTGAGGGCAACCAAATTTGATACGCGTGTTTGTATTATAAAGAGTAAACTCTGTACCCCAATTTAGGTCTCTATTTATAAAGACAAATAAGTTATAGGCAGTTGAAGAAACAAATTTTGGAGTTTTCCTCAAAACGTCAAACTCGCAATTTTAAACGTCAAAATTGGCAATGTTTAGGCAAAGAACGTGAAACAAATACGGATTTTTAAAAGAAAATGTTGCAAGTCGAGTGTTCTGCAAAACCTTAAGTTTAAGATTCAACCGTCATTGCCCTTCATTTTATTAAATATTTGCATAAAATTCATTTCAAGTAGACCCTTTCTCTGATGCTTTGGCCGTCAGTTTAGTTAAGTTGATGCTTCGGCTGTAGGTTTAGTGAAGTTCATGGTTTAACGGTCTATATTTTTTTTAGCTAATTTTCGTAGAACAAATTCGTTAATGCATTTTTGAATTGCTTATCTAAATATGATGCGTTTGCAAGAAAAAAATCTGGACGTAGTAAGTGCGTTTTGGTAGCGAATTTTCGGTAAATTTGCAGTTTAACTCCCGAACGCTCTTCAAAAAACTGTTTTCAGACACCCGCTTAGCCACCCCCCCCCCTCTGGATCCAGAAACCCCAAGAAAAATTTCATGTTCACACCCTCCAAGGAAGTTACGGGACCAGGAGTGAGTAGGGTTGCTGTGCGTGGTAAGTAGTAAAAAGGAAATATAATCAGAAAATCGAATAAAACTGGTTTGAAAGCTGTCTTTTTCACATCTTGAAGCCATATCACCCTGCCTACCCCGCACAGCACCCCTATCCCCCCAGGTGCCATAACTTCCTTGGCGGGTAGGAACAAGACATTTTTCTTCTGGTTTATGCAGCGAGGGTGGTTGTATGCACGTGTGGGGGAAGGAAAATCCCCACGACGAAGCAGCGACCCCCACCTCTGCCACAAGTCAAACGGGAGGTGTGGTGGGGGGTGTTCTGCTTCGTCGTAGGCATTTCCTCCCCACTCGTGTGCATAACACCACCCTCGTTGCATACAAGAAAAACTTCTTGTTCATACCCCCCCCCCCAAGGAAGTTACGTGAGCTGGGGCAAATAGGGATGCTGTGCGGGGTAGGCAGGGTTTAATGGGGATATGGCTTCAAATAGACAACTTTCAAGCAGTTTTCTTCACATTTTCTGCTCATATTTCCTTTTTACTACCTACCCCGCCCAGCACCCCTATTCACTCCAAATCCCGTAACTTCCTTAAGGGGTGTGAACAAGAAATTTTTCTTGTGGTTTGTGCATCTACGTGGGGTCCTAATAATGTTTCTGAAAACAATTTTTTTAAGCGTTCGGGAGCTAATCTGCAAATTTACCGAATTTTCATTAAATACTTCAAATTTCAAAGCTAAATTTGCTATTAACGTAATCTTTGCTGATTAGAAAACGAACATTTAAGTTTATTTTCGGAAAATTCTTGTATATTTTCAAACCATAATTAATTTTGGTAAAATATAGTACATTGTTTCTACTATATAGGCTATACTTGTAATCAGATTGACTCCTGCTCGGATTTGCTAGTAAAAACATTTTTATGAAAATTCACTTCCAAAGCACACTTTCTGCATCCAGACTTTTTAAAAATGTTTATATATTTTCAAACAATAAAGTTATTTCGATGAAATATGATACATTGTTTCTACTATATAGGCAACAAAGTTTGATGCCTGCTTTCATCAAAGAAGACATTTGCTATTAAAAATACTTCGCTACCATAACGCACTTACTGCGTTCAGACTTTTTATTTCTTTATCAACTTCAAAAAATTGTCGATTGGGTTGAGGTCTGGCGAATATCCAGGCCAGTCGAGCACTTTGGTTGTCAGAGAAAAATTTTGTGACAGTGTTTGCCTGGTGACAGAGTACCGAGTCGTGCATGGTGCTTATTAGGGAACCACTCCTTGACCTGAGGAAACATTTTTATTTGCAGCACTTGCAAATACTACTCCTGTCTCATAGTTCCTTCGATGATGTACAGGCGATCAGTTCCTTAACTGTTGATGATGGACCACACCGTGATACTAATAGGGTGCCTCACCGTCCTTAAGATGCATTCGTCCATGTATTTTTCCCTGGTCTTCTGCTCACAAAGTCAGATTTCTCCATGAGGATCTGCACGGTCGATTCGTCCGAAAATCAGACCTGGAATATTTTGTCATTTCAAAATTCAGGACAAACTGTTAAATTGCAAGAGGCACAGGAGGAATCATAATGTTATCTACCTGCTTCCAATCACCAACTGTCGAATCCTTGTAGTCTTTTTTCTCCATGACTGCGGCGAGCAGCGGTTTTTTGTTTTTGCAGGTCGACACGCTGAAAACTCCAGATCCTTTATTTGCCGACAAGCTGTCATTGGTGAAAGGTTGACACCAGACTCTTGTATTACTTTTGCTGGAATCATGCAAGGCTGCTTTCTGTTTGCCAAGAGAATGTCGCGTATTTTTTGCTCATACCGTGGTCTTGTCAATTTTCTTCGACCACATTTTCATTTCCGCCGTGGGGCCAAATCCAAATTTTTATTAAGTTTTTTTTTATGTGGTCCACTGTTGCCCTGGAAAGCTTAATAATGGATGCTAACTTTCTGTTGGAGTGATCAGTGTTTATTATTAAAGTTTTTATCTCTGCTGTTTTGTTTACTGAGATGTCTTTGGTTTTCCCATCATAAATAAGTTTTTGTTTCCACACAATTGATGTAAAAAAACACGAAATCCAAGATATGATATGTTTAATTCAGATAAAAATATAGCACGATAATAAAAAAGTCGATAGAGATCGTTAAAACTGTCTAGAACGTCTATTAACTCACTACACGATAAGAATAATCGTGAGCGCACTTTTTTTTCAATTTTAACAACACACCACGAGGGCTTACAGCCTAAATACTATCGTACCGTGGGTGTTGACAAGGAGGAAATAGGAAACTTGTTAATTCTGGGCTTGAAGGTTTGGAGGTTCGGGGGAGAAGGAAAAACATGTGCCGGCAAGGAATTCCACAACTTGGAAGTTTTCGGGACAAACAAGCGGGCATAACAAGATGTTCTATGTCTGGTGACCTGGACAGTAAAAGGGTGCATTCGCTCTATTCCCCTGGTAGATATGTTAGGGGCAGCAGGTGGAGGAACTATGGAAGAAAGCTCCTTTGAGCAGTGCCCGTGTAGATATCTATAATAGAGAAAGAGGTCACCAACGGCGAGTCGGTGGATAGCAGCCTTTGGGTGAGGGTACGGTCACCGATGAGACGTATATCTCTCTTCTGAATGAAGTCCAGGATAGCGAGTGTAGAAGCGGCAGCAGCACCCCAGATGTGGGAGCAGTATTCGAGGTTTGGTCTTATTTGTGAAGTATATAAGGTATAGAGATTAGTTGGTTAAAAGTGTTAGCGAGCCCGGAAGAGGAAACCTAATTTCTTAGCGGCCGCTTCTGCAATTGATGTGACATGTTGGTGCCAATTGAGATTTCGATCCACAGAAATGCCAACAAGTGAAAAGGACTCATTACTTTGAATAACTTGGTTGTTCACTGTGATGGGTCTAGGGCTGGTGTATCTCTATGAGAAAGAAAGCAAGACTGTGATTTGGTGGGGTTAAATTGTACAAGGTTTCTACTTCCCTAGTCTAATATTTTTTGGAGATCTACCGAGACAGAACTCTCCATGAGTCTGCGATCCTCATCTAGTTGGGCTAAAGAGAGAGGCTTAGAAAATTGTATATTTGTGTGGAGGGTGCTGTCGTCCGCCTAACTGTGAACTGGGTTAGATGTGCTAGAGAGAAGGTCATTGATGTGGAGAAGAAAGAAAGTAGGGGCTAAAGCCGAAACTTGAGGAACTCCTGCATTAACTGGATACAGTTTAGAGGAATGTCCATCCACGGCAACAGAGATGCTCCGGTTGGAGAGGAAATTTGCTGTCCAGGTACAGAGTTTTGTGGTGGGCCACAGGCCGGAAGTTTATTAAGCAGTGCTGCGTACCAGACCTGGTCGAATGCTTTGGATATGTCTAGAGCGACAATCTGATATCCACCGTGTAGTTCCATAGACTTGTTCCAAGAATGGGTGACAAAGGAAAGGAGGTCGGCAGTTGATCTGCGCTGACGGAAACCATACTGCCTGTCGTGGATTAGACTGTGTTTTTCAAGACATTTAAGTAATTCGGTGTTTATATACTTTTCCACCACTTTAGAGACGACTGAAAGGAGAGAAGTAGGCCTGTAGTTGCTAGGAAGCGCTTTGGATCATTTCTTGGGGACGGGTTGTACTCGAGCAGTTTTTGAGTTACTAGGGAATCTGCCTCTATTGTAAGACATCCGAAACAGACGAGTCAGGACAGGAGCAAGTTCTGGTGCGCATTTTTTGAGAAAAATTGCTGGGATCTCGTCAAGGACAGAGGCTTTCCTGGTATTAAGAGAAGAGAGCATCTTTCGTACCTTTTTAGTTTTGAAAATGATATCCGTCATTTTATGCGCGACATTGGGGACTGTTGGTGATTGAACATTTGAAGGTTGGTTGAGAGTAGAATTTCTGGCGAACAACGAGGCAAAAAGTTCAGCCTTGCCCAGGGCGGTAGAAACAATTTCATCCCCTGAGACAAGTGGTGAAAACGTGCTCTTGCAGAAATTATTCCCAATAGATTTAGCAAGAGTCCAGAAGGGTTTGCTGCCGCTGGAGCTTAAGAGGACTTTGTTTTTGATGTGGTTAATAAACGAGTTTTTTGCCTCAGAAAGAATGCGGACATAGCGGTTTCTTGCGGTCTTAAATGCTTGACGGTTTTCTTGACTGGGATTGTGTAGAAGCGTTTTGTGAGCTTTGACTTTTCAAGTCTGGCCTTGTCACAGGATTTAGAGAACCAGGGCTTTTGCGTGTCTGCAAAGGTTTTCTGTGTACGTGGAGTAAATAATTCCATGCCGGCTTGGATAATTTCGGTGACGTTTTGGGAGATATCAGAGTGGTCAGGATGGGAGAAGCAGACAGATGCCCATGGAAATAAGGAAAAGTAATTTTGCATTTCCTCCCAGTTCGCGACGTTGTAGTGTCAAACGATACGTGGGTGTGATGACTGTGTGGCCTCGGGTTGCATTACGCAGGAAGCAGTGACAATGCCGTGGTCTGAGCGACCAAGGAGGGCGGTGACTGATATCTTATAGCATTCAGGTTTTGTGGTAAGAAGGAGATCCAAGGGATTTGAGCTGTGTGATAGGATGCGCGGAAAGTAAGTAGGTTTCTGAACCATATTGGCTAAAGAATTGCTGACTGCAAAGCCATCCGCTGCTCTTCCTTGGGGATCGGTTTTTGAAGATCCTAGCCATTCGTTATTACGAACCTTGAAGTCACCAAGAATAGTGACCTCGGAGGAAGGATATTCAAAAATCAGATGGTCGGTTTTTTCAGAAAGGTAGTCAAAGAGCTGGACAAAGTTGGTGTCAGAAGGTGACCGGTAAATGCACCAGATGAATTTAGTCGCAGCCCTAAGAGATAGTTTTATCCATAGTATGTCTTTTCTTCTAGCTTTTAAATTGGGGAGTCTGGTGCAGGGTAGATTGCTACGGACGTAAGCGCACACGCCTACATGCAATATAAAGGAAGTAAGGAGCTCATACCCCGGGAAATTAAGGTGATTAGTGGCTGTTTTGGCACTGATTTGGGTTTCGGTGGGGAAGAGAAGTTGGGGGCCTGGAGAAAATGGAGGACGGAGTTCAGGTTAGAATTTAGGCCACATATATTCGAGAAGGATATGATAAATTTTGATGCTGGCGCCCCCTGTACACCCCTCTCCCGGAGATCCAAATGGAGGGGTATTTTATCTCCGGAATCTTTTGTACAAGGATGAGCCATTATCGTTTTTGCTTATAAGGGAAACCGACTCATACACCAGGACCGGAAAGGTCCGTTGGGACTTCACCAGCCCCTTGATGTAAGGGGTGGTACCTCCTCGGGAGTGAAAAAATCCTTTACTATCACGTAAAGGAAAAGTCCACTTCCACCTACCATATTGCAAGTATACCACACCAGTCAACTATCAAAGAGCTGACCAGCTCTAGAACTTGCACTACGTGACTCGTAAGCTGAGGACAACAGCACTGAGACAATATAGCGTCTGAGTTAAGTGACGCCACGTCAACAGCGTTGCCAGTCTATTGTCTGAAATTAAATAGAGTGTAACAACACAATAAAATAGATACAAGCATCTCAATTTTTGAATCTGAAATAAAAACCATTTTTACACGAATTGTGCCATTGCCAAGGTTGCCCTAATAATATGATGAATAAATATTCCAAGTATCTACATACAAATAGGTTTAAACGTTAAAAAGATAATACAATCTTACTAGACATATTTAGGGAAAGCATTGCTTTCGTGGATCGCACGCCCCTGACATACACTGATAGCACACTGAAGAAACTAGGAAAGTTTCGTTAGGTATTTACTACATAACAGTATAATTGTTGCAATATGCTATTTGAACTTACATTGTACTTTTAGCTGAACCCGCTTGCTTATTGAGGGAGGAACTCCATTTGATGCTATGCACAAATAGACTGCCATGTGTAATCTGCTTACTTTTGTGATGAACAAAACCTCCCCATCCACGACGTTAACTGAAAGAAAAAAAACAGTAAAAAAGGTGAATTTTTTATAATTCAAAGGCAAAAAAACGAAAACAGAGCGAACATTATCATGTTCAAGATACGACAAAGAGAAAGAGTGTGTTGAAAATATGGCTAATGTAGCATCTCATCTTCTAGTAAATAATAATTAATAAATATAAAGCAATAAAAACATGTTATCGGAATTTCCGAATATAAGCAAGTCTGGACGCACAAGACCATTATGGTAAGGATCATAGAAATAAACTACTTGTTTTACGAAAATTATATATATATATATATATATATATATATATATATGCCATGTTCAATTGCATTGCGTGTGCACTGTGCGTAATTATGAATTTAAATTTAAAAAGACTGGGGCAGCAAGTGAGCTATGGTAACGAACACAGTATCATGCCATTTATTCATAATGCGTATTTATGGCTGATAAGTAAACCTAAATGGTATGATAACCAAGGTCGTATTCATTGATTATATATATATATATATATATATATATATATATATATATATATATATATATATATATATATATATATATATATATATATATATATATATTCGATTGAAAGTCATTTAAAGCGTGGAAAACATAAACTCTATTCAAAACAACAATTAAAAGATAACGAATAAGATAAGATATTTCCTGTAAATAAAATATACAATTTGTTCGATGCGAGATATCCGGACAGACATATCAGCCAATCCACTGTGAGTGAAATCGAGAAGAAATGCAGAAAAACTGGACAGGTTAAACACATGAAAAGTGCATGGAGTCCTAAAGAAAATTAATAAAGATGTAAAATATGATATTTTATTAATTGTGGGGTTAAAAAAATAAAATTTCCCAGCGATCCATCCTTACAAAATACCGCTGCTGCATGAACTTAATGAAGATGACCCTGACCGATGAATTCATTTTTCTGAAATAATGCAGGATTTATGCCACCCTAATCCGTACTTTCTTCGCAAAATTATTTTTTCGGACGAAGCAACATGCTGTTAAATGGATCAGCGAATAAACAAAATTACAGGTATTGGACTAGAGAGAATCCTCACTGGATAGCCGAAGCACATTCACAACACCCTCGTAAAGTTAGCGTGTGGGTAAGAATAGTCCGCGATAGAATCGTCGGTCCTTTCTTCGTCGACGAAACTCGCTGGGTAGCGATATCATAGGTTTCTAAGGAATGTTCCTGCTCTTGCTGCAGGTTTTCGAGATAAAGATGATCATGATTTTCCCAGTCAGTGAAACGGTGCACCTCCGCACTTTGCAGGTCCTGTTCGCGAGCTTTTAAATGACTGGTTTCCTGGCAAGTACAACAAACCAAATAACCTAGGAGATTTGAAAAATAGAATTAGGCATGAAATGAGTCGAAATAGCCCCGACGTCGTTCGCAATGTACAAGAGGAATGTGCCAACAGATTTTATTATTATCAAAAAGTCGGTTGATTGCATTTAGAACATCACATTTAAAGGAAACCACACTTTAATTTGTTTAATAGCTGCCTTTATCTTTTGGTTGTTGTTATGAATAGTGTATATGTTTTCTATTTTTAAAATCATTTTTGTTCGAAAATCTTGCAATGCCAGGAAGGTGCAATTGGAAAAAATCTCAATGACGTCATATTTGAAAAGCAGGAAAGGGAGAAACGTAAATTTTATGGAAACATGTGTATTTCTGAAAGTTAGAGTTGACGGATCCGAGCAATTCATCACAGCAAAAATAGCTCAAATTTTAATAAAATAAGTTCATAATTTTGCCGCTTACTATATATATATATATATATATATATATATATATATATATATATATATATATATATATATATATATATATATATATATATATATATATATATATATATATATATATATATATATATATATATACATATACGTATATTTACATACACTTTATTTGTTTGCTGTACTTTTTGTGATATTTTATTGGTTTACGTGGACTGCAGTTTCCAACCGTTCATCATCAGCACGCTACTAACTGTGATCGCTCCTGTGCGATCTACGTCTGAGATTGTACGTGGCGCCTGCGCGTTGAGCTTCTATTGGTCGGTGGACTGTTCTCTGATTGGTGGTGCCTCAGGACTGTGTCGTGCGTATCGGTCTCCTGTCTTGATCACTGTAGTTTGATAATTTGTCTATTTGTATGGCCTTTATTAAGTTTTGTTTAAATATTTGTACTTGGATTTGTTCTGGCATTAACTGTTTCTTATTGTTTGTTTGTTGAATATGGTATTGATAGATTTCTATTTTTGTGGTCTTTAATATGTTTCATTAGTTGTAATTTGATGATATCTGGTTTTTGGTGTTTTGTGTTGCGAATGTGTGTAGCTACGTTTGATTTGTAGATAGATATGTGGATTTTATCGAATGCTGTTACATGTTCCTTGAATCTTGTTTCTATTGATTTTTTTGTGATTCCTATATATTTTTAATGCATACTTTACATTATACATGTGGGTTGTGTTCTCGTTTTTTATTTATTTTGTTTATATTTTGTTATTGGTTTGGTAGCTCATTTTTAAGTCATATTGTTTGAGTGTTTGTGTTATTTTTTTGATGCGGTGGTTATAAGTGAATATTGTGTATTTTTTGTTTGTTTCTGGTGTCTTGTTTTCGGTTTTGTTGATTTGTATTACTAGCTTTTCTAATGTTTTCTTGTTGTATACATTTCTTTTTGCTATTTGCATTATGACGTTGTACCCCTTTTCTCGTTCGTCATTATGGAGTGGTATATTTAGCATGCTGTTTATTAAGTATCTGTATGCGGCCATTTTGTGTGTGTGTGCGGGTGTATTGAGTGTTTAGGTATAGTGATGTCTGTTTGTGTAGGTTTTCTGTATATTTTGTAGTCAATCTGGTTTTCTTTTCTGATAATGTTAATTCTGGGAAGTTTATGGTGTTGTTTGATTCTTTTTATATTGTAAATTTTATGTTGCTGTTGCTTTGGTTTATTTTTTCGAGGATATGGTCTATGTTGGTTTTTTGAATGTCGTATATTATTAATATATCATCGACGTATCTTATCCATTTGATGTTTGGGTCTGTTTCTTTTATGATGGTTTTGATTTTTTCTTCTAACTGTTGTATGTATATTTCTGCCATGATACTTGAGAGTGGAGATCCCATTGGTAGTCCGTCTTCTTGGATCTAGTATTATCCGTTGAACTCAAAGTAATTTTGTTTTAATCTGATGTTTAATATTTCGTTGATTTGCTGTTTTTTGTTATTTTGCATTCTATTTTTGATTATATTTAAGGTTTCGTTAATTGGTATTGTGGTGTACATATTTTTTGTGTCGAATGAGGCGAGTCTTGTGTTTTTGTTTATCTTTATGTTTTCTAATTTATGCACTAGTTCTATGGAGTTTTTTATGTTAAAATTGTTTTCTAGTTGTATTTCTTGTTTTAGTACTTGGTCTAGTTCTTTTGCTGTTTTGTATGAAGGTGCATCTTTGAAGTTGATGAGTGGTCCTATTGGGTATCCCGTTTTGTGTATTTTTATTATTCCTGCCATTGGTGGTGCTTTAGGGTTGTTGTCATACAAATATGTTGTTTTTTGGTTGAATATTGTCTTGTGTTTTTTTTATGATGTTTAATATTGGATTTTAGAATTTTTGCGTTGGGTTTTTGTTCAGTTTCTTGCAATTATTTGTTGAGATGAAAGTGTTTGTTTTTCTGAATAGTCGTGGGTTCTTATTGCTATTAGTGCGTCGCTTTTTTCTATTTTTGCTATTGTTATGTTGTTATATGTCATTTTGTTTCTTGTTTGTTTGATCATTTTTTTATGTGTATGGTTTTTTGATTTATTCGTGTCAATAATTATGTTTATTTCCGTTGCTAGTTGGTTTTTTATTGCGTGTTGTGTGTCTACTATTATGTTCCCTATTGTAGATTTTTTGTATCTGAAAAGTTGGTTTTTATGGTGTATTTATGGTGTCATTTAGTTGTCGTTGAACATTCCCAAAATTGTTAGAGATGGACACCTTTTAGATAAGTTAATAAAGACAGTTGAAACACCTCGTCCGGCGATAAAAATACAATACACTTCAGAACTTGCCTGCGACTAGTTCCCCTCTCGGTTCCGTCTCTTTACCTAAGTAGTTAGAATTTTTCATCCTCTGATGACGCTAACTTGGTCAGTGAAACTATCGTCAGGTCTTTTAAAATGTGTTGTGGTGATTTCGGTTCTTCAAATGTACTTATCTATAATGCATTCATAATAAAAATGTCAAGTGGCCCGAAAATTATTTAATGTCATCAGGAAGGAAGCAGGTAGATAATAAAAGTTAACGTGTAATTTCTGTCCCTGGTAAATGTCGATTCCTAATTCGGTTATAAATTGTATCACTTTTATGGTTACTACACTTCTGAACTACTTAAACTTGTTTAAGCACCTTCTCTTATGACCATCGGACGCAACTATTTACTTCAGAATTTCATTTCTTAACACAGGTACATTGTACACTGTTTTTAAAAACTTGAAACCACATTAAGTCAACGTTCGTTAATGAAACACCCGGTATGTTATGACCTCATTATCTTTTGGATTGAATAACCTTTCCAGTGACCTATCAAGTCCCTATACCGACCCTTTCTAGTTGTGATTAAATTTAAGATTTTTGTTGAAATTAAATTCACGTAAATATTTTTCGTGTTTGGCATGGTAGCCTATTGAAATGAGGGCTACTGGCATTAGTATCTACTGCAGTATCTGTAACAACTGTTGTTACAGTAGGTAACAAACTGTCTTTTAGTGAATTTTTATTTTAAAAAATTCACTAATAGAAAGGTATCGATGTTGAGATTTTGCAAAATTTTTTGCAGATGAGCGCGAACTAGGACCCCTAGAACCCATATCCGGGGTCAGTTTCAATTTTTATATGTTTATATATATATATATATATATATATATATATATATATATATATATATATATATATATATATATATATATATATATATATATGTATGTATCCGTCTGATAACTCAAACAATAATTAACAGATTTCGATAAAACTTGGCAAGTGGCTTTCTTTTATTAATGGCTTGGATGAGTTCGTTAGCCCGAAAAATCGGACGGGGGTTTCCGGAAAAATTTTGAGTTTTCTTTCGTAAAATTTTTTTTCTCCGAAAGTAACAAATATGTTTTAATGAAATTTACTACATGCCTTGGGAGACATCTTACTAAGTACTGAAATCCAACTTTCTAAGTTTATAAAAAATTGAGTTATTAAAATTTTAAATTTTCTTTTGAAATTTTTTTCCGAAAATTACAAAGTTATTTTAATGAAATTTGGTAGCTATCATGCGTTAGGAGAGACCTTACTACACACCAACATTAAACTCTCTAAGTTTATATAAAATTGAGTTATTCAAATTTGAAGCATTTAATATGAAGTTTTTACCACAGCAATCGTAGAAACAACGAGACGATTTTCACGTCTTTAATATCAGAATCACATGAGAGGATAGGCAGTGGCATGTTTAAACCTAATGTTGTACATGCTAGTTTGTTATTCTGCAGATGATGTTTTAAATATATGGTGAATGTAACAGAATAGTTGCGACAACAGTTCGAACATTTAACAACAGATTCATTTATTTGGCTTCAGTGAATAGAACAAATTCAGAATAATTAAAAGTAAGTCGTCAAGTCATGGAATAATACTGACACGACGCGTTGTTAAACGTTTCAAAATTGAAGACAATGAAATGAATGAAATTATAGTTCTTGCATCTTTTGAAGCATGTCTACAAAGTTCGTTAAGAAGTAGGTCTCAAGATTTGGGTTTATCTATCTGGGCAATACACAGAATATTGAGAAAGCACAATATGCATAATTAGTGAATTTTTATTTAAAATTCACCAATAGAGAGGTATCGATGGTGAGACTTTGCAAAAATTCTTTCAAATGAGTGCGAACTAGGACCCCTAGAACCCATATAAGGGCTCAGCTTCAATTTTTATATGTATATATATATATATATACATATATATATATATATATATATATATATATATATATATATATATATATATATATATATATATATATATATATATATATCCGTCTGATAACTCAAAAAATAATTAACCGATTTCGATGAAACTTGGCAACTGCCTTTCTTTTATAAATGTATTGTATGAGTTCGTTAGCCAGAAAAATCGGACGGGGTTTTACAGGAAAATGTTGAGTTTTCTTTGAAAAAAATTTTTTTTCTCCGAAAGTAATAAAGCTGTTTTAATTAAATTTACTATATATGTTGCCTCAGGAGAGATCTTACTAAGTATCAAAATTCAACTTTCTAAGTTTAGAGAAAATTGAGTTATTTAAATTTTAAAAGTTCTTTCGAAAAAAATTTTTTTCTCCGACAATTACAAAGTTATTTTAATAAAATTTTGTAGATATCTTGCCTTAGGAAAGACCTTACTACGTATTAAAATTAAACTCTCTAAGTTTATAGAAAAATTGCGTTATTTAAATTTGAAACATTTAATAAAAATTCACTACCATAACGCACTTGCTGCGTCCCGAGTTTTTTATTACTTTTTTTGCGGTTATAGAGTGCTGCAAAATATGTACATGCCCAGTAGGTACCCTTCAATTGAATTCTGAGCATCATGGGAAACTATGGAAACTATTCAAATACAGATCTTCTAACCTGTTTTATTTGCAGGGAGAATGAGGTAAGATACCAGCAAGAACTTGTTGATTATTCAATGAAATATATCCTCTTTTACCCAGAATGATCGTAAGAAAATTTAAAAGAATGGAGTTAAATTTTATACTCTATGGAAATAAGAGCACTGTAAAAAGCCACAATATACCAACGTATGTGTTGTTGTATTATATGGCTTTGGTTTCCAGAACATTCGCACATTTGTTCCCGCTTCTCGGTTTGGATGCCACCTGTACAGTTTTTTTTTCTGTTTGTTTTTTAATGCAATAGAAATTTTAGTTTACATTTTGATACTTTTTACATATTTACATACAATAATATTTTTTCTTTTTTTTTTAATGTAACATATATTGATTTAAGTACACTTGGAGAACACCCAAATCTCCACAACACATATTTCAGAGACCTTACGATCGTTTCGTTGACCAAGTCAACATCTTCAGAGGAAGAAAAATTCTAACATAAAAAACTAGATCCCGTATATTTATATCGCGTCAAGGAAAACGAACTAGTCCGAAGGAAAGTTGTCGTCCAAGAACGATCGTTTGTTTATTGCGCAGTGAAACAGGTCGGAGACCTGCTTTAATCTTTTGGTCGACAAATTTATGACCCTTATCTAATATAGGTTTAAAAAGGACCGGCGTTCTTTAAAGAAACAGCACGTTTCCTTTCGATCTAGAAATTTACTATGTGGGTATTGGTTTATGCCGATAAAGACATCTGGTTAGATAAACAACATAAACTCAAACTATCTCTTTTAAAAATAGAAAACTAAAACCCAGATGTCTGTCTCACCGTGTTACCTTTAAAAAAGGAAAAATACTACACAAAATCTATATATTGATTTTAATTCTACGTAAAAATATTTATATTGACTACATAGATACAAAAACTGAACAGGTATTTAAATCAAGACAAACATAGTGATTAGTATATGTATAAACCGGTCGAGTTATTGACAATAATTTATTATTCTACCAGACAAATTATGAGTATTTAAGCGGTCAAATGCAAAGAGCAAACAATGGGCTAGAAATTACAGGTGCCGCACGATTTAATGAAGTTTTGTTCTTAATAGACCTTAATATAAAATACTTTCTAATGAATCAAGCATAGTTTGATGTCTGACATTTTTGACAAGTTTCAAATTTTTCTTTGTCAATGTGGTGGTTATTATCCCATATGTGTTGTGCCACACAAGATTTGTCTACCGTACCATATCGTAACTGTGCGAGATGTTCACGAAATCTGGTGGCTATGTTTCTCCTAGTTTGTCCCACGTATTTAAGATCACAATCTTTGCAACTAATCTCATAAATTCCGGACATTTCAGTGACTTTGTCTTTCGTATTACCCAACAAATTTTTTAAATTACTTTTCGTCTAAAACGTCAAATGTAAATCGGCTTTCTTAAAAATACTTTCCAAACCCTTTGTGATTCGTGGTTCATAAGGTAAACATACAAATTTTTTCTCGATTTTATCATTCTTAAATGTCGTACATTCAGAAATCAACTTCTTTGTTCTGTGTTTGTTAACTAATTTGTCTATTAAACCATCCGAGTAACCGTTATATATCGCCACATGTTTTATGTATTTTAATTCTGTATTAAATCTATTTTTACTCAACGGAAAATTTATCAATCTATTTACTAAGAAATTGAAACTAGCCGTTTTTTGTGCAAACGTATGATGTGAGTCATTAGGAATATAATTAATAGTAGCCGTTTCCTTCCTATATACATCAAATTCAAGCGAGCCTTTATTTTTATTTTTAATAACTAGTACATCTAGGAACAAAAGTTTATTGATAATTTCTATTTCGTGGGTAAATTTTATTGAATCAAATTGACTATTTAGTTTTTCAGTAAATTCTTCTACCTTACATGTATTTGTGTCAAACACTGCAAAAATATCATCGACATAACGAAACCAAACACTAGGGAAATACCCACTTTTATTTTTTAAATCCGTCTCAAATCTGCTCATAAAGAAATCTGCAATAAAAGGCGATAATGGATTGCCCATAGCTGTGCCTTCAGTTTGTTCAAAGAACTCATTGTTAAATTGGAAAATATTTTGTTTTATACAAATGCTAGTTAGAGTTAAATATTCTTTGCAGACGTCTTGACTTATGTTGTTCAATTTTAATAATTCTTCCAAATACTCCAACGTTTGTTTTGTGGGTACACTAGGAAATAATGACGTCACGTCGAATGACATCAAAATCTCTCCTTCCAATAATTTAACATCTTTAATTTTATCAATTTGACGCGATATAAATATACGGGATCTAGTTTTTTATGTTAGAATTTTTCTTCCTCTGAAGATGTTGACTTGGTCAACGAAACGATCGTAAGGTCTCTGAAATATGTGTTGTGGTGATTTGGGTGTTCTCCAAGTGTACTTATTAGTGCTCATCACAGGTTCCAGTTTTCACATAATATATTGATTTACATTACGGTATACTTTGCTTCTTTACACAAATAAACTTTTTTTTTGATCTGTGTAAACCTTTGTTCTTGTGAATTTTCTTAAAGAAAAATTAACTAATGAGGAGGTCCCGACTTTTGAATTTTGAAAAAAAAAAAGTCAAATCCGGGTTCAGTTTTAATTTTTATATGTTTATATATATATATATATATATATATATTTATGTATATGTATATATATATATATATATATATATATATATATATATATATATATATATATATATATATATATATATATATATATATATATATGTATCACACCGATAAATAAAAAAATAATGGGCCGATTGAGATTTAATTTGGTGAGTACCTTCCTTTTGTTCGTGGCTTGGATAGGTTCTTTATCCAGAAAAATCTGATCAGTTCAAATGAATTCAATAATGCTTTGTTTTAATTAGTCAGTCGAATTCATCCGGTCCGTCCAGTTCTGAGCTGACCTTTAATATATCGAATACGGCCATGGCACAGGTCCACTAGTTTATATCTAATAACCGATCAGAATACGTGACTAGGTATTTAGCGATTTTTTTTGTAAATTTATTTAAAAATAAAGATCACTAATGATGAGGTCCCGATTTATGAATTTTGAAAAAATTTCTTCATATGAGCGTAAACTAGGACCACTAGAACCCATGTCCGGGGTCAGTTTCAATTTTTTTAGGACATGGATTCTAGGGGGCCAAGTTTGCACTCATTTGAAGAAATCTTTTTCAAATTCAAAAGTCGCGGTTTACCCCCTAAGGATTTTTTTTTGTAAGAAAATTAGCCGAATATTATAGATCGTTAAACCATATACTTAACCAAAACTACTGCCAAAGCATCAGAGAAAGGGTCTATTTGAAATAAACTTTCTGAAAATATTTTGGTAAAATGAAGGACAACGACGGTTGAAGCTGAAACTTAAGAGTTTGTAGAACATATTTCTTGAGACATTTTCTTTACATACACCGTATTCGTTTTAGGTACTTTGCCCAAATGTTGCCAATTGTGACGTTTTAAATTGCGATTTTGACCTCTTGAAGAAAACCCTTTTGTAATGCCTATAACTTTTTTGTTTTTTAACTAATAGACCTAAATTTTGGTACGTAGTTCAGTTTTTATAATACATACACGCGTGGTAAATGTGGTTGCTCTCACTTTGGTATTTCCGGAAAAAGGCACATTTTTTCCGGAAAAACCTGCCCGGTTTTCCTGACTAACGAACGTATCCAAGCGGAAGGTACTCACCGAATATGATCAAAATCGGCCCATTATTTTTTAAGTTATCGGTGTGATACCTATATATATATATATATATATATATATATATATATATATATATATATATATATATATATATATATATATATATATATATATATATATATATATATATATATATACATATACATATAAAAATTCAAACTGACCCCGGATATGGGGTCTAGGGGTCCTATTGCAAAGTCTCACCATCGATACCTCTCTATTAGTGAATTTTTTTAAATAAAAATTCACTAAAAACGTCAAAGTCGCCTTTGGAACGTCAAAATTCGCAACATTTAGGCAACTAACCTGCAACAAATACGGATTACGTAAAGAAATTGTCACAAGAAGAGTGTTCTGCAAACCTTTCAGTTTCAGCTTCAACGGTTATTGTGCTTCATTTTACTAAAATATCTACAGAAAATTCATTTCAAATAGATC